>OY744481.1:57691829-57880829 GCA_963556165.1 Tipula helvola
GCGATTCTTTCCGAAATAAGAGTTCCAGAGTTAAAGAAGGAACTAGCGAAACGGGGTTTGTCCACTGATGGTGTTAAAGTAGCTTTACAAGTACGACTACGTAAGGCCATGGAGAGAGAAGGATTAAACGCTGACTATCATGATTTTGGCGTGGAGGTGACGGATGCGGCAAACGTAGAAAAGACAGAAGAAATACAACGATTGCTATGAAGCAGATGATGGTGCAACAGCTAGGAGAAATTAAAGATCAGATGGCGCAGCAAGGAGCTCAGTCAAACGATGGAGCGACAATTAGAGAAAGCAAAAGGTCGACATTCAACAACAAAATGAAGGACAGTTGGATACCATAAACCAGTCAAATCAATAAATGAAACAACAGTTGGGCAACATTAAGCAGTCAAACCAAATTGTAGAGCATCAGATGGGAAAAATTACCGAAGGTCAAAAGAAATGGACGAGAAAATTGTAAAACTGTCTACAAAGAGCTCATGGTGAAATAGAGAAATTGCAGACAGAATTACAAACAGAAATTCAACATGCTAAAACAGAATTTAAAACAGAGGTTCAACAAGTTGAAGAGAAATTTCAAACGGAGATTAAACTACTCGAGAAAGAATTAACTGATGTCAAGGCAAGTGGATCAATGACACAAGTGGTACAGACCGTTCACTCAATTAAATTAAAGCCACCAACATTCGACGGAACAACATCTTTTATCATTTTCAATTTGAAACGGCTACGAATCAAAATCATTGGAATGATGAACATCTTGTTTCATCTCTAATAGTGGCCCTTAAAGGTGAAGCAGCGGATGCCTTACAAACCATTCCGGAACAAGAGCGCAACTGTTATTTCAAAACAGATCGGGAATACGGTAGTGCCCATAAACGGGAAATCTATCGCATGGAATTAAAAAAGCCTCTACCAAAAGGGTGCTAATAAACATCGGTTCAGGAATTTAGATGCGCAATCAAGCGACTAGTGCATCTAGCACATACAAGTACGTCGGCCCATTACATGGCAAGGCTTAAAATTGACGCATTCATTGATGGCATGCGAGACCCAGAGACACGCACGGCAGTGATGTTGTCACCTAAGACGGCTTTCGAATAGACGCCAAACGAATTCAGACAACAACGGGGACATCAAGCGAATGGTACTAACAATCGGAAGAGGCAGGCTTAGGTATTAGGAATGCAACAAGTTGGGTCACATCTCAAGGGACTGTCAGAAAGTAATATACGGAAGGAGAAGATCGCCACCTTTTTTCGGGCGAGCGTCGAACGATCGGCACAGAGGTTTGGAGGCAACGAGCTCATTTGTTGGGTGTGTAACAAGGAAATGGCACGAATCACAACTTCAATGGAAATAGCACCCAGAGGAGAGCAGGCATTGGATGAGTTAACGGCAACAGTCGGTAAGGTGGAAAGATTACAAATCAGTTTGAAGGAGAAGAAACTAGATTCACCGTCTTGTTGCCCTATAACTTACATCCCTGTCACTAATGTAAAACGAGGCGGTAGCACTGTAACAATCGAGGGCTATGATGATGGAAGAAAGTGTGTCATTACGATGGATACTGGAGCAACGCACACGATTTTCCGGGAAGCTGTGCAGCTCGCTGATGGGTTCAAATTAAGAATGGCAAATGGAGATGGTGCAATAATAAAAGGATCAGTGAAATTCTTTTTCCACTCGAAGTTCTGGTAGAAGATATTGTGGATCAGGTCATTCTGGGAACGGCTTTCATGAGGGCAAATGACATCGTTGTTGGATTTTGGAACAGGAGTATTGAGCAGCGGTTACACCGAGCTGCCACATAAATTTAACGGTATGGATGCCACAGTAAGGCGAGTAACCGTCAGCTATCGCGTCAGAGACAATTGTGACTTGATATGCCATACGGGCAAACTAGCATCGAATGAAGGAGGATCCATTGTCGAAACTGCAGCCTACAAAGACGCAGCCCTACAGGACTAGGAAAGAAGAAGGAGGTGAACGGAATGTGGTACATTTGAGGAGACTGGCCCTTTACAGAAGAGGTGAATTGGGTCCTGTTCGGGACGAACCGGGGGGTCGTGTTACGGTGACACCTAGGATGGAGTAGAATAAGTTAGTTGATAGCGGAAAGTTCTACTGTAGTAAAATGGAATTTTCCATGATAAAACTGTTCTAATGTGTCTAGACTATTTTTACTGGAACAATCATGAAATTTCGAGAAGTTTTGGTTTGAGTATACATAAGGAGTAAATGAATTCGAATTAGAACATTAATTTTTGGTAAGCGATAAAATGAAGATTAAAAAGGAAATTAAAAAGTGATTGATGACATCTAACCTATAGGTACTCACTACTAGTAGTAAACTTTATGAATTTAATCAATTTATTTACCCTAGGTGTGTCACCGTAACAATATGCAAGTGGCAAAATTATATAATTTCCAAACAGAAATCAAATTGAGTTGAGATTATGATTAACCATGATACATTTAGCTGGAACTAAAATTGTAATTCGAAACTCTAGTTACGAAACCCATAGTGTGTCAGTAGTATTACATTTGGTAGTATTAAGTGACGAACCGAATCGACGATATATACCGCATTTTGGAATATTACCAAATTATAGTAATAATTGCATATAGCCCGATTCGTATAAATAAACAAATAAAAAAATTACTTCCGGCCGTTTGATGAAAATTTGCAATTAAAAAACGAAAATTAAATTGTAATAAAATTAATTAGTCTATTATAGTATTTGCGTGTGTTGCGCTGGAACCACTTCAATTGAATAAAAATTTCAAATAATATTATTCGTTCTGTGAAATAATCAAGAAGTGAACTACTTGAAAAAACATCTTATTTATGTACATTTGTATGAAGACGCGTAATACTAAAACTCAGTTTAAATGAATATTTAGAAACGTTTTAAAGTGTTTGAATATAGATTCGCTTCAAGTTTTATTATTAATTCAATTAAATACTGTTAATATAACTACATAAATATGTTATAATCGTTTAATGTTTGTGTATGTTTCACGGAAATGTTGTATTGATGCCAAATAATGTTTCATTCGTTTTTGTTATTGTTGTATGTCAGTAAGACTATGATTTATCGTTTGTTGTTTCACTTTTCTGTGTTTTTTGTTAAGAACCATTTCTATGGGGAATACGCATTGTGGACCTTAATTAAAACATTGATCGTTCGAGTAACTATAATTATTAGTTAAATTAAACCTCCATTCTAATTCTAAAAACCATTACACGCATCGCTTGTTTAGAAATTGAATGTATCGACTTTCATTTGATTGCAACTAAACCGCACAGTAAAAAAATGAAAATTGCGCGCGATAATCAAAAAAATGTTTCGCTCATTGTTTATGTAAATTAAAAAGATCTTATAGCTAAATACATATACCGCATTTACTTCAATGTGGTCTATGTAAATACATAAAAAATAAACATATACAATATAATAAATAAGACGAATTTCTTGTTAGATTATAAATTTTGTTTGCGTGATGATTTGCGTGAATGATAATCATTTTTCTTTTCTTTTTTCAATATTTAGCCCAAAGTTAATTTTTTTAATTTTTTATTTTTTATTTTGTGTGTTTCGTTGTTAAAGAAACGATACATATTTATGCGGCTGACGCAAATCCATTGATTTAAATTTTCGTTTTTTTTTTTTTGTACATTTTCATGTTTGGGAAATACAATATAAATTTTCTTGTGTTTTTCAAAAAAAAAATTAAATGTGGAAAATAGACGTTAAGAATACATTATAAATCATGAAAAAATATAAAATAATAGTAGTAAAGCAGTAGTAGTAGTAGTAATAGTAATAACAGGAATATGTGGTGCTTTGAGCTGAAGAACAAAACAAAAAAAAAATGTTTTTATTTTCTATTTAATGGCAATATTCCAAATTAACAGTCACTTTATCCAATACCCATTGTATACCGCACACAAATTATTAGCTAGTCAGCTGAATTGATAGAGAGCATATCGATCTTTTTTTTTTGTTGTGCTCTCGGTGAAGTTAATGGGATGTTATGTACGTTAGTTATTTTTTAGATTTTCAATTGAATACTGGCCAAATTGTACATTTTGTTATTTGAACTGGGAGTGACATGCTCGACCTTCGTATATAAACGATAAGCAATAATCAATAGGTATAGCTACAGGAAGAAATGTAAATCTTGTTACCCTTTCAAAATATCATGTCTGTTTGATCTATGATTTAACGTTGGCTAAGTAGTTATTAATGTTTTAACCACCATAAAATTTCCAGCATACCACTATAATTGTTCTAAATTTCGTAGTTTGAGTTGGCTTGGAACACTTGAAACTGTTACCAAATTGCATTCGTGAAATTTTTGAACGGATTTCTTAATATCACTGTCATATTTCCTGTTTTTCAACCCATAATGATGATTTTCATGATCCAGGCTGTTTGTATTGTTGAATTAGTGTGTACCTCCCTAGCCTACCGCTCATTATTGTGCATACATATTCTAGTTAATTTAAGTTTGGTCAACATTGATTAACACCGATTGAATATAATTACAGGATGTATGCCTTTAAAATTCCCTTAAGAAAAACGTTATAATACTGAATTGAGATTATTAATCTTGAATCTGGCTTTACTAACACTTAAGCCAGGCGATAAAAGTTCCCTTACTTCTGATAAAGCTCACAGAGAGCGCCGCGAACCTCCGATTTTGACCGATTTAAATGCTTGAACCAGTGTAGCGAGAGAATGGCTCATCCGATCGGAGATCCGATGGTGTTCTTGAGTAAAAAACCAGTGGTGGTTAATTTATTTTAAATTAAATTAATTAATCTCCACATAAATTTTAATTAAAATTACAAACTACAAAATAGGGCTTTATAATGCTTAAGAGCACTGTAGCGAGAGAACCCCTCATCTGATCGGAGCAATTCTATGTGCATAAAGAAACTGTAGCAGATAACTTATTGTAAATTAAAATAATTAATTTTCACATAAATTTTAATTAAATTGTAAATCTACAAAGTGGCGATTTACAATGCTAGAGAGCACTGTAAAGGGAGAATGCCTCATCTAATAGGAGCAGATGAGGCATTCTCCCGGAGCCAGTACGTAACGCCATATGTAAGTGTGGACTCCGATATACCTCTTGTGCTCTGCGGCGATCTCAACATCGATGTCACCGCTAAACTCGAATTCGTGCGCTTCATCAATGACACCTTCCACCTAGATAGCGTTTCCAACACACTAGCCTCGACGAATTTAGAAGGCACTAGTCTGGATCTCACATTCGTCAGGCACATCACCACTGAGACCCTGCGCTTCATATCGTCTTCTTGTACCATCGCCCAGTACTTAATCGTTTGCAAACAACCACTGTACTCTCATTTCATGATGCTAATAATAAATATATTTATTTTAACCCATACATATACATCGTACCATTTCTGGCACCGCCTATAAACGTTATCACGGAAAACACTTACGGCTGAAATTTCCGATATTTTTAATTTTGGTAATGTTACCGGTAATATTACCGGCAACAAGATAAATTAAGTAACACACTTTTTATTCAATATTTTGATTTCAATTTGTACCAAAGAGCACTAGTAAAATTTTGACGTCTGGACTGCGATCAAAAAGTAGTAAAACTTTTTAAATAACACACAAACGGCTTATTGTTCTTTCAAATTTATTTCATTCCCTTCAAAGTAATCCCCTTCGGATAGAATACACTTACGAATCTCTTCAATCGTATCAGAACGATGAACCTGGAGCGATTTTTTGAGTTTCCAGAATATTCCGAAATGAGGCGGGCCTAAATCAGGCGAAAAGGGCGGTTGCGGAACGATAAGGATCGAATTTTTGGCCAAATTGTCATATACAACCAATGCAGTGTGAGACGGCGCATTATCATGATCTAAAAATCAAGAGAGATCTGCCCAAAATTGTTGTGATGCCAACAAGACCTCTAATTGTCAATCGACGATGTTTGAGTGCCAAATCCTTGACTTCCTTGACATGCTGTTTACCGGTAGACGTCGAAAGACGATAAGGGCGTTCAGCGTCTGCAATGCGTACAGTAAATAATGAATTTTATGTAAATTAATTAAACTATTTAATAAATGTATGTGGCATCCCAGTCCCAACATCATCCATAACCGAAGTGTTCTTAATTTCCTCCAAGTAATCCTTTTGTTCAAGCGAATATGAATATGCAGCTTGATCAAATAACCATTCATATGTATTTGATTCGATAGGTTACGTATGATAGTCGAAAATATAGTCGAATGTCGAAAAGCCGATAGTGGCGAAATGCCAAATATCGAAAGGCCGTTTGTGTCGAAATTGATTTTAATTTTTCATCTTTTTATGAATGAAAATTTTCAAAATTTTTATTTTTGTGGAAACCAAAATTTATATTTTTATCAAAATTTTTGTATAAAAATGTTTAATATTAAATCGCCTTAAATATTAAAATTTTCTTACGTTTTTTTTTTGTCATATAATATTAATTAATTATAATAAAAAAAGAAAAAGAAATAAATTTTCAGTTGCCGATCTTATCTAGAAAAAAATAATACAGAAACTGAAAATCCAGAAAAAAAAATCCAGACATAAAAAAATTCAGAAAAACATAAATCCAAAAAACTAAAATCCAGAGACACAATTATCAAAGTGCGGACCAAATTAAAATTAAAATTTATAAAATGTCTATCGAATTTGACTTGTTCCGTAAAGTTCTTAATATTTACGATAATGGAAATTACTTCGTCAAACCTTGCGGATACGTAAATGCTTCATCAACCTTCCAGACACAGATCAAAGGAATTGTATCGCTTCTACTGACAAATATAGTACAATTGTGTGTCGGCTTTTTGACCCATTCGGCTTTACGACATTCGACCTTTCGACACATTCGGCCTTCCAACTCATTCGGCTTTTCGACATTTGGCCTTTCGACACATTCGGCCATTCGACATTCGCTCTTCCGACCCATTCGGTTTTTCGACATTCGGCCTTTCAACATCGAACGAAAAATTCAGCTTTCTAATTTTGAACCTGATATTAGAAGAATTAGTAGCTCAAAGAGCCAAAATCATCAGAGTCATTAAGCACCTAATTTATTTTATTATTTTCATGTTTTTTTATATGTACAATTGTATTTCAGAAAATATGCTTTTTATTTTGTTTATAACTCTTACATATGTAGGTAATATACAATTTTAAAAATACAAGCTAATTTCCTATATAAAAAACAAAAGTGTTCCTCCAGTAATTTTATTTATATAAAGTGTTCCTCGATCTGAAATGTTTGGGAAACGCTGCTCTAAAAAATACCTCAAATTCACTACGAACATTGTAATGCTCCAAAGACTCAATTATTTTGTTGCCGTCCTTATGTTTGGGTGCAGTTCTGCGACAATAAAAACAACAAACTCAGTCGCTTCAAGTTTCTTTGGTTTCGAATAGCTGGTTCAAGCAAATTTGCGGTATAATGTAGCGTTTGTAAGCATTTTTCGGGCCGCGATTTGAGGATACCTATAAGTTCTTTGTAATTGGCGCATTTATTTTGATCAAAAGTTTGTTTATATTAAGAAAACAGTCCACCACCTTAAACAAAAATATTCGTTTAGGAGATCGTGGACGACTTCATAACTTAACTACACTTCTTCTTCGATAGGTAGCGCCTTCAGGGCATCTCTGAAATAAGAAAGGGGAACAGGCAGCTTAAGCGTAATGTACTGGGATTTGCGATCGCGCTATATGCCACGAATGTACATAGCATACAAAATGTGCCAGTTGTTTCCGGAACCATCCGTACGACTGAAGATTTCAATCTGTTGATATTGACTGAATCCGAACTTATGGCTAAGCTTAGTGGAGCACCAGAAATAGAAATTGCTCGATCTAATAGCTCATCGACTATCTGTTACTCCTTTGGTCTCATGTGGTCAACTCCAGCATATTAAAGTTTTTCACCGGCGAAGACGTTGGAGATACTTTTCTAGTTAAGCATCATATTCAGCGTCAGATTTTTAGCTCTGTTACATGTTTGCCAAGTGAATATGTAAATGGAACAGGAAAAGGGTGTAGATTATTATATTTTACAGCAAAATATGGTGTAGCAGATTAATAGTACTTAAGGAAGTATAATTCAGTGGTGTAGCAACTCTTTTTGCGTTTAGACTAGTTGAGTAGCATAGAAAAACGTGTTTAGCTTATGGTACCGATATTACTACGGTAACACCACTTTGGGTAATATTACCCAAAATTACATATTTTACCGGTAATATTACCAATTAAAATATTACCGTTTACATCTTTACCTACGGGCGTGTAGAAGACACAGCCGACCCAGAATTTTTTTCTATATAATTTTCGTTTTGCGTCAATTTTAGGTAAGTTGGAGATTTATGTAAATTATCGAAATTTTGCCTACTTTTCTCGACATTTTGAAGTTCCCTGAGTCCGCCCGGATGCTTGTAGTATCCACGATATATCGAGAACGGTTCTTGTCCGATGCTATTGGAACCTGTACGCCAAGAGGATCGGGTACCTGCTCTACGAATTCACCCAAACCACGTGGTTATTAAGATGTGGTATTACCACTTGGTTTTCGATCCAAGTTGAGCTACTATGCTGGTTTTAAAATTGAATTAGACGTTGTTTGGGGTTGAGTTGAGGGTTGAATTGGGATTCGATCGATTTTCGGGTTGAGTTGGAGTTCAGTTGGAGTTGGGTTACGGTTTAATTGAGAGTTTATCTAGACCTAGCTTGAAATGAGTTACTTGAGTTGGGGTTGGGTCAGGGTTGGGTTGGGTTTCAGTTGGAGTTGAATTGAGGTTCAGTCAGCGGTTCAGTTGGTGATTTATTGAAGGGTCTGTTAGGGTTTGAGTTGGAAGTTACCGTTGTTTCAGTTGAATTTATGTACGCATGTGGCGGACAGTGTTGATTTAGAGATTGAGTTCGGCGTAGCATTTGAAGTCAAGTTGAGGCTTGAGTTTGCGGTTGAGTTAGGATTGAGTTGTGTTTTTATACTTATTCAATTTTCGGACCTTCTTGATTTAGCGATTGAGTTAAGCGTCGATTATGGGATTTAGTTGAGGAACCCTAGTTGGGAGTTGATTTCGAGTTGAGTTGGGGTTGAGTTGAGGGTGAGTTTCGGTTTAAATGGGGATTTAATTGGGGTTGAGTTGGAAGTAGGCTCGAGTTGTACTTAGTTGAGCACACTTGTAGTTTTTCGAACCGTTTTGGTTTGAGGATTGAGTTTTGGTGGGATATTGTTGAGTTGGATTGGAATTGAGCAGAGGGTAGGGTTTGAGATTAGATTTAGTCGAGTTTAAATACGTAAGCAGTTTTCGAACCATGTCGATTAAATGGTTTAAGCGTTGAATTTGGGGTTGAGTAGGTATTGAGTTGAAGTTGACTTGGGGTTGAGTTAGAGGTTCAATTAGGGATTAATTTGCGGATCCAGTTAAAGGTTTGCTTGGAGGTTACATTAAGTTGAATTGAGAACAGTTCACGTATGCACATAATTTTCCAAGACGAAGTTCTGATCACCTCGTGAAGTTCTCGCCCTTTAATTTTTAGTATAAATTTATTGCAAGATATTAACCATTATTTATGGTATTGGAAATTTTTAAGATTGTTTTGAAATTATTAGAGATTTTAGAGAATTGATTTTAAGATGCAAGACTATTCGATATTCTCTAGATTATTTTCAAGAGAGAGTCCCAAGATTATTTTGGCGGTAAATTTAGCGTACTACTAACGTTACGCTGCCTTATAGTTTATTCGTTTTTTATATTCTGAGATTATTTGATGCTTTTTGATATTGGTGTGATTTGCATAGGTTTGAGCTCTTTATGCGAAATTTTTGACATCCGAATACCGTAGAGTTTGCTAGCAGTTTGAATTTGGGTCAAACTAAATTGCCTAGATGCCTAAATTTTCAATGTTGTCGACATACATACATAAGAATTTCTAAGTACGTGTAGCGATTTACTAGTTTGGTTTGAATTTCAACTAGAGTTGTTAAATTTCCAACGATCCTGAAATTTGTATTTATTTTGTAGTGCAGGACTATTATACAACTATTATATACAATTTATTAAATCGTTTTAAACAAACATTAATATGTTGTTGAGCTCATTACTATCAACTAATAAAATTAATAAGTATGATGTAAATAAATGATAACAATTAGCCGAATTTGTACACAATTTATATGAAATAGCCTTGAAAGGTGACAAATCAGATCAATTTATTTTGCAAAAATTTGGCAAAATATTATTTACAAAACGTGATCCTATTTTTAGAAATCGCATTAAAGTTAATAAATTAATTAAAATCGCATCCAATAATGTTGTTAATTAATAATACGTGACTTAATGTTAATTATAGTTCAAGCTTAATTCGCAATTCATGTCCATATGTAACAAATATTGATAAGCATCAAGCCAAATTTTAAACACCTGTACCTGTATGCAAATTAAGAAATACAACTTCTTGTTAAACCACCACAATTAACTTGCTTGATATTAATTTTGTAATCTTCTTCGGAGATCGATTATAATTTATTTATAGTACAAATACGTATTAAGATCAAGAGGAACTCATGAGTAGATTAAAATGGATGACACTTCCGATCGGTAACCGGTCAATATGTAGTAGTAACAAATGCGCACGATCACACAATATACTTTCGTATTAATGTCAAACTCTTATTAATGTTCTTAACTTTCTATTTTCTTGTTTCAATATGTCTTCTATATCCACTATAGGCGCTTAGTGTTTCTTGCCTGTTCTGCATTTGAAAATCTACAAATTACGTACACGCATATCTGTATGTATCTTTATATAGAGATGAATAAATATTTTATGAGTTTAAGATGCTATTATAATTCGTTTGATCGTCATTATTTATGCTTTCATTTACAAACAACTTAAGTTTTATTTCATTGTAACGAATTACTTTGCGGTTTAAAGATTTGCATACACGACTATTGACATTTGTTTATAATAATTTATTTTGTAAATCATAAACTGAGAATAATGAACTCATTAAATTAAACAATAAATTTATTATACAATAACCTTAAGTTATTTATCGTTTGTATATAAGCCTCATAAAATGAAATTTATTTAAAGTCACAGAAAAAAATGTGCGATTAGTAATAAAAATGTATTAGTTCGAAGAATTATTAATATTGGATAGAAATTTAACTTTGCGACACCTCACCTATTATTGGATGTGATCGTCACGGTCACCGTCTTAATAATTCTATATGGTGTCAAGTAATATGCGTCTAGAATCATGATTCAATCCAATTCTTGCCTCAACCCACTTCTGCCATACACAATTATATAGTGATATATTTATAGACATGTCTGGCCTAGTTGTTCATAGATTTGCGCAAATTGTATGCCTACCTAGGTACTAGTACTTACGAGTAGTTTGCTTTCGCCAATGGAAGACGCTTAATCTAATTTTATTTATCGCTTTTACTATTGTATAAACAACTATACAAAAGACAAAAGAAACAACTAAACAGAAGGCTGTTTTACTTGTGTCACTTAAGTTCTCGTTCCATTGGGTATCTACTCAGAAGTACTTCCAAATAGCAAATTTTTCCCATAGATTGAATACTAGACAACTTCATTGTAATTTTTTGTGTTAAGTAGTACAGTTAAGTAGTACAGATACATTTTTTATTTTAATTATTACAGACATTTATAAAATATTTTATAATAAAATTTTAATTGAAATGTTTTCATTTAATCTCATTTTAACCTAAGCCGGTAATTTTTTTTGTGAAAATTGAGCCCAAAATACAAATATAAAGAGAAGGCCAATTCATAATCTTTAGGTTAAGCCTTGTGCCATTTGAGTGTATTAAAATTAAGTTATTTTAAAACATTTTACGCTAGTTTCATATAAACTGCTGTTTGTTTTCCTTAACACTCAAAAAAATCTGACATATTTTAGCTGTCAAATTATCAATCTATTGAAAGACGGCTTGTAGTCACAATATTTGGTGGGCGCCATCTCTGTACAATACAACATAAACATGTACAATATTTATTCGAACAGGATTCCCACACAAGCACATGACAAAACAAAATATGATATTGCGTCAGTTGCACGCACGCTCTTTGATTCTTTGCGGCGATTAATAAATAATTATTGTTAAAATAAACATGACCAAATTAAAATAAATAAATTAAAAATATTTAACTAACAATAATCAAATAAATACGTGCACAAAAAAAATAAAAAGGGGCGTGACTTTTGATTATTTAAATAGCCTGTATTTTTATTACATAAGCGTTAACGTAAACTTTTTAATAAAAAATTGGATTCTCAAACCTATTCCCAATCAATTATTTTTGTGGAAGAATTTTCAGGTAGTAAGTACAAAGCTTACCTTAATAAATGAGGTACCGTTTTTTTTTTATGTGAAAACATCTTCATCATCAACATTTCCAACGAATACAAATAATATTGTATGTACGTGTGAATATCGACAAGAAAAAAATTAAAGAAAACCTAAAATCTACGCATATGCAATATACCATTTTCCTCCAACGTCAAACGAAGCAAATTGACAGCTGAAGGCGTAGGATAAACATAATGTTGATATCTCGTTTTCTTTGCTTTAGGCGCAAATATTTAAATTATTACGATTAATTTAACTTTAGAAACGTTTCTAAATTAATGGGAACATCTTTCGCAGGTTTGCCATACGTTCAAAAACGCCTCTTTTATTTAATAAATTCCGAAAAGGTGGAAAAAGAACTTGTGTAATGGCCAAAATTGAAATAAACAATTTATTTATACAATAAAGAGGGGTATTCAATTAAATTACAGCGCTACTATCGGCTGAGGCAAACCTGCAAAATCGTCCAAAAAATCCAATTATGACGTTTCACAATTGACCTTCATGGCGCATACTCGAAACATAATTTCAGTAACTTTTATGGTAATTTTGCAACAAAAGAACTTGACGAACATACCATTTTCTCATATTTTGATAATTTTTTTCCCCTCCATACCAACTTAAAAAAGCATATTGTTACGTTTTGCCTTGTCAATCAAAGTTCGAATCACTGGATTGTGAATAAAAACAAACCACTTCAATTAATCACCAAAAATTAACACAACACAATTTATCAACAAAAATTCACAAAATCACTTATTATAATTTTTGCACAATTCTACTGTACTTTTAACTTTTATTTCGCACTAAACCACTTTTCAAATCACTTTTTAGTTTCCTTTTTAATCTTCACTTTATCGCTTACCAAATACTAATGTTTTAATTCGAATTCGTTTGCTCCTTATAGACTCAAATCCAAACTTCTCGAAATTTCATGATTCTTCCGGCAAGAACAGTTTTGAAACATTTAGAACATTTTTATCATGGAGAATTCCATTTTAGTACAGTAGAACTTTTGTGCTATCTATCAACTTATTCTAATCTAACCTAGGGGTCAAGTTTATGTCCGTCAAGTTCTTCTGTTGCGAAATTATCATAAAAGTTACTGAAATTATTTTTGAATTATGCGCCATCAGCAATAATTCTTATTTGTTTCGATTAATTTGGTTGTCAAAATTTTTCGAGGCACAAAAAACCGCCTACTTTATATTTTATTTGTGTTGATTTGATAACTTGATATGAATGAATTTTTATTTGAATACCGCTTACTCGTAAACTGATGACAGTAACATTTTTGGTAATTTCGCAACAGAAGAACGTGACTGAATTAATTTTTGCCCATCTTTTTTCATAAATTACTAAAAGAAAGTTGCCGTCAAGTTATTCTGTTACGAAATTACCAAATAAGTTACTGTCGACAGTTTTCGAGAATGCGGCATAAACGACTAGGTTATTTAGCTGACATCGAAATGGACTGAAATGAAACGAACGAAATTAATCTATGAAAACCTACTAGATGAATTATGTAAAAGAAACACAATGAAAAACAACGAAGGATTTGATTCAATTCAATTCAATTTCTTTGCGTTTCGTCTTACAGCACTATTCTGGTTTTCTCGGGGAATTGCGAATTAGGAATTGATTTGTTGTCAGTTTTTAGTGTATTTTAGTTTTCTTTCTTCGAAAGCATACTGAGCGATTGGTATTTTGTTCATGTTTTGGAAAAAAAATAATTCCCAGCCAAATTTTTAGGGAAAATAAACAACAAATGGCTATGAAATGGAACTATTTTTCCCCAAAATTTACTTTGCTTTGGAAAAAATGAAACCAAAATACATCGCAATTCCCCGGGAAAACCAGAATAGTGCAAGATTTATTTTTTAATTTATGTAAATGGTAAAATTTAAATAACGTAATTTTAATATGTACAAGAATTTTACAAAATATGGTTCTTAATGGTCGAAATTTACTGTGAAGGTTCTCAAGGTATAAGTATATCCGAAAACGCCAAATAAGGAGCAAAAATGATGAATGAAGTGTCAAAACACGTTCATCAACTCACCCACATAAATACCCTGCTGTACTAGTAAGTACTCCATGAACGAACATTATTCAATCGCGTTATCACTGTCGTGTACCTCACTCACCCTTATCATCACTTAATACCTTATATTTCGTAAGAAAATAACGAGAATAACGCGAATATTATAATTTATATGCTGAAGATATACTCGACGTTACAAAATGTCAAAAACGGAACCAAAATCACTTTTCCAACCGGTGTGCGTGCCATCTCACGGCGAACACAAAAAATTATATGCTGAGCAAATTTACCATATCCAAAAAAAAGAAAAAAAATCGCTCATTTTTGTTAGAACATCAAACAAGTTACTTCGTGTATGTTTCAAGAAAAATAAAAATTCACATCCACTTATTGTTAACCTTATTTTTGTTTTGTTGTATTACAAACATGATTTTACCTGTTCTGTTTTTTTGTTTGTAATTTAGAAAAAAAAAAGATGAATGGAATGTCACCGGCTGATGGCCGTTCCTCTGCCAAGCGGAAGAAAATAAATTAAATTTATATTGTGAAACTCCCTCAGAGGCACAGCTAGTATCTCGTTGAATATCTGCCCATCTGTAGAAGTCCTCCGAAATGAGGAGTATCTGAGGATTATCGTATGCCACTGTACGTTGTTATCGACACAAAACCTATCTACAATTTGATTATGCAATTCGGATTCAAATAGCCTTCTCAGTTCGCCTAATTTAGTCTGGAATCCTAGAAAGTTGGTAACATTATCCAAATAAATGTGGTTGCATAACCAGCGATGGCCTACAAATCGACACAGTGATGAAATAAATGATTAAGTGCTAAGATCATCGACCACTTCACTATGCAAATATTGCCAAATATCCTTTAGTCAATACTTTCTTTTTTACATGTGACATAAATTAAAGGGACTACAAAAATCGATCCCAACCACCAAAAATTAAGGGTTTACCCTGTGTTCAGGCAATAGACCCATATATTATATTAATGACTTGAGTTCGTTTTCATTCTGAAATAGAGGACACAATTATGTAATACACTTCGACATAGTCTTCTTCCCTAGAGTATCCAATACCGGGTTCTCAACCCACAAAATAATGTTTGAGGTCCGCAATGCAATAACCGCTGGTGTTCATCAAGAATCAGAAGTTTAGAAAATGCGTGAGAACCAGGCAAAAGCAATGGATGCTTTGATACAAACGAGATATTGAGACATATATAGCGTACCTTACAAGATTCAGCCCAAATCACTGCTGTAGGCAATAGCACCTGAGATGTGTTTAACATTTATTCATTTCCAGCAAGACTATACTCACACTTCACGAAGACAAGGGTACTGAATTCGGTTGGGAATATTTTTTGTTTGTTTTTGTTTGAAAAGTCTCAATAGATAGATTTATTTACATAAGAATAAAACGGTTAATTTAAGTAAGATAGGTATGCTCTCTTTCATGTTAGACCAGTCAGTTTATTCTATGTCGAATCTTTTAATTTTAACACACAAATTGAAAATCACAAAAAAAAAACAAACACTAGTTTCAATCAAGCCTATTCAAATTTCTTTCAGAAAATGTAGGCAGGGCCTACTTTATACTTCACATTTGCAATATAAAGAAATATTCAAGAGTGAGTACCTCTTGAAACGCAAGAAAAACAGCACAAGCTCCTTAAAACCTCTTTCAGAAAATAAACACCTGGATAACCGGCTAGATCCCAAACGTCAGCAGCGACATTATGAGTAAGACCAAATTTCTCAAAGTAACGTTAAACATATCATTTTTTTATTGAGCGTGAATGAATGGCAGCGTGATGCGGTTCGAAGAGGAAAACTTGCTACTAATGTCTTTTGATTAAACTAAATTTTTGGGAAGAGTTTAAATATAACCTAGAACTTCTAATTTGTTGCTCAATTTTTAATTAAACTAAAGAGGCAGTGGAATTCACAAGAAGTATTCATTATTCGCCTCTAAAAAAAACCCAAAAACCAAATTTAAACATGGTTTAAACCTGTTTAAAATAAAAAGCTGTTTTTGCAATCCTAGTGTCCGGGCTTGTAGGTTACATTCAGTGCACTAATTCTACTACGAGTACTAAATAAGGAGGTTTTAATGGTTCACATCGATAGAAGCTTACGTCGATTTTGGGAGCTGGCTTCAATCAACGATCAAAAAATCAATTTATCTCCAACTTTTCATTGTATTTAATATTATAGTTATTGAAGTCCGCAAGCTGGTCCATCAACTTTTCAAGCCGATGTTAATTTGACAATAAATTTAAGAATTAATTCGAATGAAACGGACAAATATAATATAAGATGATACTAATAAATCCACGCAAACTAGATTTCCAAAACAGTTCCCTCGTATCGATCCCTCACAAATCGAAGAAAAGGGAAAACTTTCGTTTTCAAATCCAGTTCCCATGTGCAGCAACAATTGTAGTGTACAAACGGAAGAAATTATATCAACGCAAACCGAAATCACTATACTTTGAGAAAACACTGATGGAAAAATGATAAAGTGATTGATTTCATACATTGCATCATCTACAATGAATCTGGAATGCCCAAAAGAGCGGGTCAAATGGACAATAGAAATCCTAACGCCATCTCGATAAACCCAGCAGGATCAAGAGCATTCCGACTGCTCCTAAAAAAAAAACTATCCACTATCAGCAGTGCAAACGCTCAATAAATGGTGCGCAAAAATTGAAGTCTATCCCGGTATATTGAAGTGTGTGTTAAACATTATGAAAAACGTGGAAATGAAAATTATCGACACAATTTGTGTTCTCTTGTGGTGATGAGATGAAGACCAAAGAAAAAATTGTCTACGATAAATCAAAGAATGAGGCTTTAGAAGCTGCCAGATACGTCCAAGTTTGCATGGTACGTGAGTTGTTCGGGAACTGGAAGCATCCCATTTACTACGAATACGACCAAAAGATGACGAAAGACATTTTATTCAATATTATAAAATCCATTCATCACATGACTCAATCCATAAATCGACATGATCTATTTCATCATGCCACCTTCCTCTCTTGGATCCGCGCGGAAGGAGGTAATTGTTTTTTTTTTGTGTAGTGAATGACAACTCTTTAAGGAATCACAACCTTTAATTATAAAGTCAATGAATATTAGCCTACTTCTATGTCGGTAGATCCATCCGAACAACGCTACTGTGTATTCTCGTCTAATATATAACCAAATAAATAAACCAGAGATCGTGACTTTCTACACCATTCCCTAACGTCTTTATATCACAAATCATTTCGTCAAAAGTGCCGCATTCTCGATGAAATCAAATCATCTTTTACATAGAAAAATTTGAGATGAGTTTGCCAAAATTTATCAGTTTTAAAATTATAAAAAATATGGTGCTGGATAAAGTTGCCGATCAGTATCTACCTTCAAAATATAAATACCATCAGATTAGTATCTGATGGATGTGCTGGTCAGAATAAGAACAGCACAATGATTGGTATGCTGTTTTACTGGCTGGGATCACAAGCACCCAGAAATATAAAGCGAGTGGATCTAATATTTCCGGTTGCCGGTCTTTCTTTCAGTACACCGGACCGCGTGTTTGCACAGCTCGAAAAAAAATAAAGCTAATCGACGTTGCAGATTATAAAAATATTTATCGTAAACATGGTACAACTTTTAGTGTTGGTGAGGATTGCCCAGTTCTTGATTTTAAAACTGAGGTAGGTAATCACCTAAGACCACCCGGAACATGGCACTTTAAATTTATGGAATCAAAAAGAATGATACTAACCAGGAAACAGAATGGAGAATGTGTAATAAGAGGAGAAACATTTTATAAGTCTGACATTCGTGTAGCTAGATCGGGGCACAAAAGACGTAAAACAATCAGATCAATATGACCAGATACGATTCAACTAGGAGTGACCGTAAAAATCGAGAAGCTGGCAGACGTCGGCAGGTTTTTACAAAAGCATTTTGGGGTTGAATGGAAAGAAAACCAAGCTTTAGTTACAAAGACGTAAAGCAAAATGCAGCTGAAGACCCAATTATCACTGATCGAAATGAAGATTCAATTTGTCAGGAGAATCTAGCAGTCGAGGATCTTCGAATCTAACTTTTGTTTATTTATTTTTATTAAAACTATGCTGTGAATTTTATCTGTGAAAAATTTTCTTTAAGGGGAAAGAATTACCAAAAATTATGTTTTATTTTGTATTTAAATTTACGTTTTAAAATAGAGTTCCTTCAAAATAAATCCAATGACGTATTATTAAAGTAGTGTGTTATTTTTGAAAAATTATCCGAAGTATCAAGAAGCAAAACCAGCCTATTACGCATAATTAATTTGCAAAATCAGTATATTCCTGTACCTTCGTAGCAAAACGAGCCTATACCATTTTTATTTCAATAATTTACCTAAAACCAATAGTTTTCCTATTTTCAGCTTTTCAAATATTATTTCTTAAATAAATTTTCTACAATTTAAAGAACAAAAACAAAATATAACCCTTAAAATTTTAAAGTAATAACAAATATTAGATTTACATGAATTCAACTAAGACGGAATAGACACCGGTTTGCTTCTAAACGACACTACAATTTATCTATTCTACTATAGAATTTTTCATGATAAAACTGTTCTGATGTGCCTAAATTATTTTTACCGGAACAATCATGAAATTTCGAGAATTAATTATAATTTCCTCCCTTACTACAAAGATTAATTCTAAAATCGAACACATCACAGAATTCCGCCATATTGAAAATTTTTGTTGTTATAATTTTTTGACAGATGCGCAATATTATGTACATATATTGTTACGGTGACACCTAGGAGAGGATAAAATAAGTTATTAATAGCACAAATTTACTGTACTACAATGGAATTTTCCATAATAAAAACTGTTCGAAATGCTTCTAACAACTAACTATAACTTTTCTGGTTTAGTGTGAAATTAAAGTTATAAGTGATCAGTAAAGAAGAAATTGTGTAACAGTAATAACAAGTGATTTTGTGAATTATCGTTAATAAATTGTGTTGGAATAATTCTAATAATCAAGAAATAAAATCGTTGATATAAATTGAAGTGTTTTGTTTTATTCACAATCCAGTGATATGAACTTTGAATGACAGGGCGAAAACGTAACAATATCGTTGGCTGGTATCATTCAAAATGTTTGAAAATAAATAAATAAAAAATAAATAAATACTCAACTCCAAACTCAATCCCGAACTCGATTCGAAAACAGGGATCGGTATATGAACACAACTCAAATCAGTTTAATCTAATCTTCAACTAAACCTTCAATTCGACTCCCAAACTAATCTCCAACCGAACCTTTTATTAAAACCCCAATTCAACCTTCAACCCAAACTCAACCCTCAATTCAACATTAAATCAACAAAGTTCGAAAACTTTACGAGTACATGAACTCCAACTCAACCCTCGATTCAACCACAAAACAAATCTCCAACTCAACAGCCAACTCGAACAAAATTCAACCCTTAACTCAATGCCCGAATCAATCCTCGAATCATCACGGTCGGAAACACTACATGCGTACATGAACTCAGATCGGAACAACTCAACCTAATTTCCAACTTAAATCTAAACTGAAATCCCCAACTGAACTTCTGCTAGCATACTTGCTTTCAGCTAAGGAGGTCCCGGGTTTGATTCCCAGCGAGTTATGAAAAAATCATGGCGGGTTAATGTAGGATCAATGAATTAATCACTCATTATCTGTTTAAAAAAATGATTATGAAACTTCATCATGAAGTGGCCAAACCCCTCTACGGAATATAGCGCCAGAGGAAAAGAAAAAAGAACGTCTGAATCAACCCATTCTTGGTCTTAACTGAACCCCTACTCAGCCTCAACCCCAGACCAACTTAACCCTCAAAGTTGACCCATAACTGTGCGCTCAACCCAACCCAAACTCAATGCTTGACTCAATCCACAAGTCGAAATGATTTATTTCACCAAGCCACCTTTCCCACCGCCTCTTTATATCACAAATCATTTACATAGAAGTAATTTGAAATGAGTTTGCCAATTATTTGGTTAAATTTGTATGCGATATATTTTTAACTTAAAATTATCAGTTTTAAAATTATAAAAATTTTATATTTACGTCAAATTAAACGTAATTAATTTTTGTGCAACTTAAACATTTATCCGTTCTACACTCTGTTTCAACAATAATCCAAGAGTATATCCTGCTACATGTTTAGCACAAAATTATGGATATTATGCTACGAACAGAAATTTTGAAATTTCCGGGAAACACAAACCAATTTACAAGTAGCACAACATCAACCGCAGTACAAATCAAAACAATTGTCTAACGCGTGTACCAAATTAATTATATCGTTCTTACAACATAATGTTGTTTATGTTAAAAAAAAACATTCAATAATAATTCAAATCAATTAATGTGTCGAAATAAAAAATAAATTTAGAAGAAAAAAAAATCGTATTCGTATAAAACTACCAATCTTTTTACTTTTCAAAGTTTATAAATTTCTAAACAGCGCGAGCGAGACTAGAGTAGAGTAGAGAGAAATAAATTCAATATAGAGGAACAAAACTATTAAAATTTTCATGCCATAAATCAACCGGTTCACTGTTTGATTAACATTTTTTATTGTGCTAGTTCGACTGCGACTTTGTCGTTATTTATGCGAAATTAATTCGCATTTGAAGTTGCAAAGAGATGAATTTCTTGAATATTAATTGACGCTGTGCAAAAAATAAATAAGAAATGTATCTTTTGTGTGCGATACATACTACACAAATAAGTGAAATTGATCAACGTGCTTTTCACCGTATAGAGACTCAACTTTTATAAGTGTATAAACAGAGAATAGTTACACCAAAGAGAGATTGATTGATATTTTCTTTAATCTTTAACGAGATTCCGTTTAAAACAACAACAACACATATGTAAAAATTAACCTACTCGTGTGTGTACGAACGTACCTCTACCTACAAATAAAATAATGATTGATTGTTGATTGATATTCTGCTGTAGTATCACAGAGACTTGAGAAAAGATCGGTTTTCAAAAATTAGCATCTTAATTATAAATTTTGTGAAAAGAAATTTCGTTTTAAATATATCGGATGTCTTTTAATGTTTGTTGTTTATTAATATGATTGCTTTTTTGTGCAGCACACCGATTGTTGACCAATCGTGTATATATGGTACATAAATAATATTTAATGTTAGTTTTATAGAAAAGAATAAGAAGTAACCGGTCGTTCGTAAGCGGTGAAATTAAATTGTCTTCGTTGTTTTTTTTTTGTTGTTTGGTCTTTCTTATCTTTTAATATCAGTTTCATCATTGTCTAGGTCAATGTTAAACTAAGACGGTCGGTATACATATATGTTAATTTATGGTTGGCTATAAAATTTTGGATTTTAATAAGAAATTTTAGTTTGCATGCATATATGGTTTTTTTCTCAGTTTATATACGTAACGTGAAGAATAAATGCGGGTATATTGTGTTGTTTAGACTTTTTATGGCATTTTTAACGTTTACAAAACTAACTCTGATGAATGATTTTGTGGTGATAAGCTAAGCACGCCACCCAAAATTAATAAATTAAAAATCAACATTTTATTGAACATAATTTTCTTTTTATTATGAAGTTTTTATTACAAATTTATAGCAAATTAAATTATCAATACATAAATTAACTGCAACATAAAGTGTCTATGATATTTGACTTTCTTTTGTTAAATGATATTATGGAATTGAAGTAAAAATCAATTGTGTATGTTTGTGCTTCAGGTTTTTATAACGACATTTCCTAAAATTGTATTCGTTTTAAATCGTCGATGTTTTTAATTCATGAATTTAACCTAAAAATCGGTTAAGAAATAGCCAAGTCCCATCCCAACCGGCCAAGTTCCAGAATTTTATCAAAAATAATTTTAGTATCTCGTGTCCGTCCGTACCTATATGGCAAATTTCGACATAAGCGGTAATAAAAAGCCAAGTCCATCCTAATTGGCCATATTTCAGAACTTCATCTTAAAATCATTTTAGAATACAATTTTCATCACACTTGTTGAATTTGATCAAAATCAGAAAAGTAATAGAAAGTTCCGCCCAGTTGGCCATATTACAGAACTTTGTTTTAAAACCATTTTAGAATCCCAATTCCAGTAAGTTCCATTTTAATTGATCAAATTCCAGAATTGTATCAAAAACTCGTATAATGTTGAATTTATAATCGTTGAAAGCCGAGAAAATTGCGAATTAAATGTAACGGCATCTGCGTTCTCGGTAATTTCGAATAAAATTTGAATACGGAGTAATCCGATAAATTTCTGGAGTAGGCGCAAGTGCCTATATATCTGTAATATCTAGCAAATCATTTGATTCAAAATTATGAATAATCGCGAGAATTTTTAATAATTCGCGCGAAAGTATCGAATTATCTCTTGTGCAGCATGTAACACAAAACAGTTCGCGAAAGCACCTAAAATTTCAAATAATGTTTCATTTTTTTTGAACATAAAAACTCGAATTTTCTGAATAATCTCAAAAACCTGAAAGCCAAACGATTCAACGCCAAGTAAATATTGAAGAACTCTAAAGTTATGAATTAATTATCTCAATTTCTCAGTATGTATACTACAAAATATAAAAAAAATCCGAAAATGTCAGATTACATTGAAATCGGCATGGGAATAGAATAAAGTTGGATATGGGAATATAATTGTCTCTGTCATTGTTATGATCATTATCAATACGTATAACGCTGTGTGACTAACGTGTTCATCTCTATATATCCAAATACCAGGTATTGATTAAATATTTGCACGTAATGATGGCCGATGCTAACAAATTACGTATTTTCAACATAAAGTAGAACAAAACAGTTTTGGTTTGGCATCGGAGTACAGGTAAGCGCTAGATCGAGTTCGGTCGGTATACGCAAAATTCGATGCGGCTCAGACTGATATCGAGGCGTTGTCTGAGGATCAGATTGAGGATGGCGAAAATAAAAGGTTTGACTTTGAAGACTCTTACGGAGAAGTGGAATCGCTGGTATAAAACAAATTTATGTAGCAAAAGGGACAAGAGCTCAATTGGCTAAATTTCAAGTGCTTGTTTTTAAAAATAGTATAGATGGAAACAATAAATTAGATGATATTGAGTAATATGTATTATTATTTAGTGTCGTTTATCAAAGATTGCAAGGCATACCAATTAGTCGCATCCTATCCCGTAAGAGAGAAATACTATCCAAAAATTTGGAAAGTGTCAAATAAACATTTTTTATCATTAAAGCGTTTGATCCAATATTAAACGTATTCAACTTATTTTTGAAGAACCATCTAATGAAAAAATTAGATAACTCATCTAAAGGAAAGTGTTACATTCCTAAAATTCTTAAAAATCTTAGAATTCTCAATACTCTTATCGAAAAATTAATTAAATTCTAAATTTTTTATTAATTCTTTTTAAAATTTTTAAAAATTCCAAAATTTTTTTGAAGTTATTAAAATTTGATGAAATTTTTTAAATTCGCAAATTTTTTTAAACTCTTATTGACGCTAGGTAAAGTGATTTCAGTGCCATCTCTGATTATATTTTGGAAAGTGTTTTATAAGACAAAATGTGACAGCTAATTCTTCAGTGCAATTGTCATCAAGTTTGAAGAAAATATTCTTTAATAAAAATATTTAAATATTCTTTAATTTTAAATAAGATTTAACAGCGATCAAAAATTGTGTCTAACAATAGACTTTCACTATAATTCTGGTAGGTGGCAGGTTACCTAGTGTCAATGCTGTGTGCTTAACGTCGATTTTTTTTTTGACTAAATTGCTGGCTTTTCTAAATTGTCGCTAGTTCGTACCGATCGTTCATGGATGGCATAAGGGTCAATAAGACAAGCTGTGCCTGACTTTTCATTATTCGAAATTCCGACTTTTGGAACGTCAACCGAATGTTATTAGTATTTGACGGAAATAACTAGGAATGCTGCTTGAATTTTCGTTCCTTTTCATTTTGGTTCGCGCGCAAGTTGATTTACCATGTGAATTTGTTCTTTTTTTAAATTTCTCAATATGTATTTCATACACAAAATTATCAATAAAATATTAAATTAATTTATTATTTGGTTCGACCCAAAAGTTTCTCCAATCTGTGTTGCCTACAGACGATCTGACTTACCATATAATTCCTAACAGAAAGTTGAAATTAAAATCTTATGTACAAATTTTAATTTTCTTGAATAATTTGATTAATTTTCATAATTTTTGAAAAATCTCGGATTAAACGAAACCTTCTTCAATTTAAGTGAAACTATTTTTAAAATGAATGAAAATTATTCTGAATTGAATAAAACCTTTTAGGAAAAAAAAAGAAACTGATTTCGAGTGGAATGAAACTTTTTGCAAATTAAATAAATTTAAAAGCAAAAATTGTAGCACTAAAATTTATTAAATATAACAGTAGTTAAGTAAAAATATGTACAGCGGTTATCTTGTAACAGCAGGGAGTGTCACCTTCGCGTCTAAAATGAAATTGACCCAATCTGATGCTGTGACTGTTTCAATTCTATATTACGCCTTCTAGATTCGGTTTTCTCTTAATTATTGGCTGGAAAAGTGTCTCCTTAAATTTCTTGAATTTGATCAAATATTTGGTCTGTGTTTAGCTCCTGAAATTCTTAAAAATCTTCGAATTTTAAAAGTTCTTAGGATCGTAAAGTTAATTAAATATATTAGCATTATTTTTCAAATTTTTAGAAATTCTTTAAATTCTTCAATTAAAATTATTGATTTTTTCAAATGAGGTAAATTCTTTTCTCGTAAATCCTAAATTTCTGGAAATTTGTAAATTCTAAGATTTCTTCGAGCCTGCATATAAACCAATTATCTCATAAAGGTGATATTAAAATTATTAGAATATTAAAATTAAATAAATTTTTAAAATTCAAAAATTCAGAAAATTTCTTGAATTTCTTTATGCTTGTTGAAATTTTTTAAATGTCTTAATTTGTTAATTCCAATCTCCAGAAGCATAATTCTCATCTTTTAGAATCCAAATTCCAAACCTCGGTTTAAATTTTTCACTTCTTTAGAATTCACATTAAAATTTTTGAATAATCTTCCGTTCAATGCGCAATTACATACCTTGCTGGACATTGACAATTATTATTTGGCCCAATTTATTGTATTTTATATAACATCAAAGAATACCGCTGAACTAAGTTTACATTTCTTAATAAATAGCCCACAATGTTATTTTTGACTGAAACATGAAAAATTATTTTGTTTGTTAGCATTGTAAATATTTCATTGAGTGTTGTGTTGTCATAAAATCTATTTCTCACTGTATGGATACGAGGTCTACATTTTTCATTTAATTAATTTTGATTTACAGCGTGAAAAACTATCCAGATTAACTACAATCAAAATTAATTTAAGTGATAATCATAAATTTTAATTTTAAGACATTTTTAAATTAGGTTGGTGTTTGAGTACTCTTTATAATAGTTAAGGTAATGAGTGAGTAGTTGAGTAAATAAGAAAATTATTATTACTTTTTGAAATCTAGTAAATCAGATAATTTATTACGTTTGTGGTATTTTACTTTTAAGCCAGAGAAGCAGCTTCCTTATAAGCCAATCCATTAATTTTTTTTATTGTTTTTTATAGAATTATTCAAATTATTATTATTTTAATATTGTACATCAATTTTCTAATGTAAATATTTAAACAATAGCAAAATCTTTTCATTAGTATAAATATAAAAAAAACTATCTTGTGTGTGCTTGTGTGTCTGTGTATATATTAAAGTGCATTTTTTATATTTTCTTGTATACATAGATAAGTAAGTGTAAAATTTTGCGGTTGAACGAACTAAAGTTTACCTCAATTTATGAATATTTGATGATGATGATGATGGTTGCGCGCGCCCATTCATAAATCACAAGTTTTCTACTATTTGTAGGTTAGTGAAGTTAATTTTAAAGCGGAACAGTTTTATTATCCGGTGAATAAAACCGATGATTGAATAATAAATTTTTGTGTGGTAATAAAATAGTTGAGTATAAATCACTTGATAGTTAATTCGGATTTAGAAAAATATTTAGCTGAAGGTTTATGTAACTCACTGTGTAAGTCTTAATTTGTAAGTTTGAGCTCAATTTAAACCCAATGAAAATGTTACGTCTACTTTAAGTTGGTTAGTGTGACACTAATATTTTTTAGTAACAATAAACTTTTATGTTTGAATGCTTTTCAGGCTTAATGTATATTGAGTGGCTTAACCTTATATACATAGAAGAAAGACTCACACAATGTAATTTAATTTTAAAGGTGCCTGCAAAACTCTCGTCCAGAAACGAAGCTTTTTTAGTTACGCCGTGTTTCACTCAAGTAATTTTTAATAATAATGCGGGTTAGACCTGATGAACCACCAAATGTTTGGTGCTTACTTTTCAAAAAACCTAAACTTTTATTGAAAGCAAAGACGGGGCAAAATAACAATTTCAGTATTTCTCAAATTTAGTAAAACTTATTAGCGCCATTTACCCTAACATTATTTAACGAGAGCTGAATAAATTTCGATTATGAATAATAATGATAATAATTATGATAATTTATGATTATGATAATAATTTTAGAGATTCATCACCGACTGATTAAAATGATGTCAAAAACAAAAACTCAAAAATTATTCGAATAATTTTGAGAAATTTCGAAAAAATTTGAACAACGAAGGTTGGGCTTATTTTCAAAAAATACCGAATATTTCGAATATTCTCAAATAAGTTACAATAATTTCAATAAATTTTGAACAATCAAGTCTTCTATAAAACCCCGAATAATTTCGAATATAATAACAGTACACGATACAAAACATGATTAATCTCGAAAATCTCGCTAAAACTACGAATAGTACTTAGAAGAATCTGTAAGATATTCTAGAAAAATCTTGAAAACCTGGAATATATCAGCCATTCATCCTTCGGCATATGCTGTTCCACCTAAGATTAGGGTTTTTTGTCAAAGTTTTCTCCTTTAGCGCCGAAATTTAGCCTGTGCTAAACGGCCACATTCTGCCTAATGATATCAGTTACCAGTGGTTGCCACTGTAAACTTTATTTCTTAAGTTTCTTGAATTTGATCATGTTTCTGATGCTCTTGAAATTATTAAAATTAGTTGAATCGTAGTGACAAGTTTTACGTTTCCTAATTTAAATTTTATTTACTAAAATTCTTGAAATAAATCTCGCTCCGAAAATTTTGTCCACTTTTTTTGCTTATTTTATTAAGTTAAGTTCCGGAAAAGGTGATCAGTTTCGAGATCACAGGAATAAAATTTTGAAAAAGACCATCCTCTCATATTCAGTCCTAAAGTTACTGAAATTTTAAAATTAATAAATTTTTAAATTTCCATAAATCTAAAATTTCTTTAAAAATTTATCGAAATCCTTAATTAAATGTTTTAATTTCTTGAAAAATTTGGAATTATAAAATTCTTGGACATCAAAATTATTAAAAATTTATAAAATTTGTAAACCTTTTGAAATTCCTGAAATTCTTAAATTTCTTAAAATCAGTTGTTTTTCGTAACAGATTTAATGTGTAAGAGAGATTTATTGTAAGACAAGTTTTTGGTTTAATAGTTGAAAAGGCGCGAAATACTTGCTTGCCCAGAGCACTCATAAGATTAAGAATGGCAATGATCTTACCGTAGTGGTTCGCTGCAAGTTCAACGATTCAAATGACTCAATTGCTAAATTCTATATTCTATGCGAATATCGACACTAGCATAAAGGCAACCTCAAAAAAACGTAAACGAACAACACCGAATATATTCAGAATTTTAGAATTTGAAACAACTTTGCAAGGAACAAAAAGCAAAAATTCAAGAAAGTTTCAAGAACTTCATCTTTATAAAATTTAAAAATGCCAATAATTTCAAGAAATTACAGAAATTTGAATGATTCTAAAAAATTTAAATTTTAACATTTGAAGAACTGCTTGATATACTTTGTCAAACTCCTTTTGTCAGAAATGGGTTGGGTATGTAATCTCGCATTACAAAATCTCGCATTTCAAAATCTCGCATTTCAAAATCTCGCATTTTAAACTCTCGCATTTCAAAATCTCGTATTTCAAAATCTCGCATTACAAAATCTTGCATTACAAAATCTCGCATAACAATTTTCCGTACTTTACGTAATCGCGCGCGAGATTACATAAATGTACGGGAAATTGTTATGCGAGATTAAACGTATGAGAAATTGCAAAGCAAGGTTAACTATATGGACAATTTATTTGCAGGCTGTTAAATACTAAACAAATGAATATGTATACGTATGTATGTCAACATATATCTAAATAATTAAAAAACGAAAAGAAAATCATTAACACATATTATTTTGAATTAATTCCAGAATAATTAAATATAAATTCAATATACTAAAAGCTATATTATCAATGAAATTTAAAATAAAAATTAATTAATAAATAGAAAATTAAATAATAAATTGAAATTTAATTAAATATATTACAAGTAATAGTATATAAAATACATAGGCTATTATGAATATTTCCATTACCACGTCTAAAATGGAGGGAAAAAGTTATTTGTCGTCGGCTATTGCTACCATCTGAGCCGGAAAACCAAAAAAACGTACAATTGGGTTTGCAGCAAGCAAAAAAGTCAGTTATGTAAAGGGCGCGTGGTAACTCGTGTCGAAGGAAAAGAACACGAAATAGTAAAATGTACCTCAAACCATTCCCATTAGCCCAAAGCGCACGAGAAGATAGTCGCACAAGTAAACGGAGATGTCAAACAATGTGCTAGAAATACGAACACCAAGCTACTCACGTCTGTATCTTCCTACAAAAATGGTCCAAAAAATTAAAATTCAACGAGTTCGTGGTAATAAAACTAAAGAATCGGAAACTCTTGAAAATATAATAATTCCGGATAATCTTTGTTACATTGAAGGAAAATTATTTATATTAAATGAAGGTTATTTTGACAGAGACAAAATTATTTTGATGGGGACTATTTCTTCTTTAAAACTCCTTCGTGAATCAAGTTGTTGGATTATGGATGGAACTTTCGATGTAGTTCCATCTATAATGCGACAACTTTTTTTAATACATGCATTTATTGAGGGAAAAATAGTTCCGTTGATTTTTTATTTAATGAGTAAAAAATCTAAAAAAAATGTACGATCAGTTATTTTTTAACGTAGAAAAATATGCTTTGAATATGAAATCAGTGTCAATCCGGAACAAATTATTTGCGATTTTAAAAAGACAATTGTATAGTCGGCCAAAGTATTTATCCCAAACGCATCATTTAAAGGATGCCTCTTTCACTTTGACCAAATAATATGGCGCAAAATCCAAAAAGAAAGACTAGTGGCAAAATATGGAAATAAGGAAAATTTTTCAATCCAAATCAGGATGATAAAAATATAGCCTTTGTTCCACCAAACGAAGTCAATAATTATTACCAGAGCTTGTCTAGGAAATTTAATAACGAGAACGTAAAAAACATTGGAGTTTGGTTTAAAAAAAAATATATTGGAGAAAGCAGTCAACGGTCCAGATATAAACCTGAATTTTGGGCTGTCGGCCACAACGATAATGGATCGGAGACCCTCCCGCGAACACAAAATAGCGTAGAAGCTAGGCACCGCCGTCTAAAGGTAGTAGTCGGAAAACGTCACGCCGGTATATACAAAATATTGAAAGATTTGGGAAAGAAAAGCATTTTACCAAAGGCGCAAGTCGAGAAAGTGCAATGGTGAAAATATACCAAAAAACAAAAAATTTATAAAAAAAATAAAAATATAAAAAGAATTATTATGAAAAGGTTAAAATTAAAAAAATAGATTTTTCGCAGCGTTTTGCGCATAATATTTTATTGGGATAGTTTTATTAATAAATTGTATTTTAAATAAAATTTTTGAATTCAATTATTGTATGAAAAAATTAAATAGATTATTTTTAAAAACAATTACAAGACTGCAATGCAAGATTTTTGAAAAATAATATGCAAGATTTTTGAAAATGCGAGATTTTAAAAATGCGAGATTTTGTAATGCGAGATTCTGCAAATGCAAGATTTTGAAATGCGAGATTTCGTATCGCTCCCGCCAGAAATCACCAAAAGCTAGAATTATCCAGTACGGGTGGTTTCAACGGACTCCTATGCATTCTTGTTCCGTCAATAGGCTGATGAGGTGGCCCAAATGTTTGCTGGTTTAAATCAACTCAATTAGCCCGTAGGCATTGTGTAAAGATATGAGAGCGGGTCAACAACAGAGGTCATTTGTTGAATCGTTGTCTCAAGATCTCACTCACTAAAGTGAGTATACTGTACTCCTATATGAGCAATAAGCCATTTCTGTTGGCTGCCTCTGAGAGAGCTCCGATCATAAATTGTATCGTGGTTAATTCCAGCCTCAATTAGTTGCCAAAATTCTCCAAACAGTAACATCAACAAATCAGCCGGTCTCAATGGTATTCTAGTACATTTTTCTTCTTTTTTTTTTTTGATACCCACTTTTTGTTTTATTCCGAATTTTTTTACCAATCTATAATTTAAGGCATTTCCCTTCGATCCCTTGCATTCTCGTTGTCGTAAACTTAGTCGGCTCTGCATTTATTAAATGCTGATGGGGAACCTTCCGCTAAAATCATATTTTATTAATCATTCAATCCACTCTATTCGTGAGCTTCATCCCATTTTACTAACTCTGATTTATCAGGAAACGTTGTTCTAGTAGAAAGAGTCGCTTTGAAAGCTTGATTTTAGCAGAATCAACAAACATAAACAATTCACATAAACAATTCTCATAAATCATAAACAATTCTCAAATGGGATTAGTACAACAGATGCCAATTCACATGACCAATTTTTATGTGCCTAAAGACTCCCATGTCGATTGTTTCACTTTTAAATGGTTTATAAAAGTGAAGAATTTCCATAGTTAGAATTTAAAAAATTATTAATAACCGAATTTTAAACCTGGGAGGATTCTAAAAATGAAATTTAAGGATTTCAGAAATTTCAAAAGGTTTAAAAATTTCATAAATTTATAAGAATTTGAGAATTTGAAATTTTTCATGAAATTAAAACATTTAAACAATTTCTACAATTTTAAAGAAATTTTAGATTTATGGAAATTAAAAAATTTAATTAATTTTAAAATTTTGGAAGGAATGTATTATCAAAATTGTATGCCTGTAAGATCGAAACTGATCAACTTTTCCCGAATCACTTAAATTTAAATCTGGGAGGAAAGAATGGTTTTTAAAATTCTTCCAAATTTAAAATTAAATTATTCGAAATATTTTGAATTCTAAAATTTTTTCCATTTTAAAAATAGTTAAATATGAATTTGTTGTAATATTAATTAAAAAGCTTAAGAATAAGAAATGTTTCAAGAATTTTATTTTTTAAATTCTAAGATTATCGAAATTCTAAGAATTCGACTTATTAAGAACTGTCAGACTTGAATGCTCTTGCATAGTAAACGTTTTACAAATTTTAAAGGCTTTACTCATATTATGAGTTAATGCGGTCATAATGCGATAAATGAATTAATTTGTGGTAAGGGTATGGACCATTTTTATGTCTATTCCTGGTCCTAGTGAACCGCCATCTTAACTAACCTAACCTAATCTAACCTAATGCGGTCATATTTAAAAATTTTATTAAATTAATGAATTTGGAACATTGAGATGAGTAAAACGTGTTAAAAAGATAAAAATGTGACGAAAAATAAAATTTTAAAATTAAAAAAATTTTTAATTTTCATAAATGTAAAATTTCTTCAAAATTTGTCGAAATTGTTTAAATGTTTTAAGTTCAAAATTTGAAATTCTATAATTCTTGGACATAAAAATTATTATAAATTTACGAAATTTTTAAACCTTTTGAAATTTCTAAAATACATAAATTTCATTTTTAAAATTCTTTTTTGAATTCTGAAAATTTTCCCGTTCAAAAACCTTTCAAAAGTAGTTTAGTTTCATTTTTAAATTCTAAAAATCTTGTGAATTGATTGCTGTTAAATCGTAAAATTTTTGAAACTTTTCAAATTCTTTAAATTCTCGAAGCTTATTGGTATTGTCAAATTTTAAAAAGTTTTAAATTCTTAAAAAATTTACTCAAAATTTCTTGAAATTGTTTAACTTAAAAACCATTTTAAATTCAGGATAACAGAACAACCGGATTTTCAAAATAATTTCTAAATTTCTTACAATTTTTAGATTTTTTTGATATTTGGAAATATGTATTTAAAAAAAATTTAAAAATTTTCTCAATTTGTTAAAATTTTGAACTAATGAAATTTTTGAAAATCTTCTAAACGGGCGAATTTTAATTTACATTTTTAAAATTTGTAAATGATAAAAGCTTCATTTTTGCTCATTTCATGAAGATAAAATCAAAGATTTAATCAGATGATCGTTCCATGCCAATCCCCAAATATTATAAATCGGCTTACGTAATTAAAAATTTTAAGAGTAGCGATTGGCCGCACAACTACAATTAATTTCAAACAATTTATTGCTTTAAAAATTGTAGGGTCTTGTGAAAACGACGCGCGAAATTGAGTGGTGTGTTTTTAACAAATGACATTGTGTCAGGTGTTATTTGCGATCTTAAACAAATAACCGGTTAATAAAAACTCAAGTTTAGCGTTGTTATTACAAATATTATAATTTTTTTTTTTTTTTCGCTGGCGCTACATCCCATTAAGGGACTTGGCCGCTTCATAGTGAAGTTTCGTAATCATTTTTTAAAACGGATAATGAGTGATTAGTTCATTGATCCTTACATTAGCCAGCCGTGATTTTTTCATCACCCGCCGGGAATCGAACCCGGGACCTCCGGAGCTTAAAGCAAGCATGCTAACAACTGTGCCACCAGGGCGGCAAAATTGTAGTGTCTTGTGAAAACGACGCGCGAAATTGAGTGGTGTGTTTTTAACAAATGACATTGTGTCAGGTGTTATTTGCGATCTTAAACAAATAACCGGTTAATAAAAACTCAAGTTTAGCGTTGTTATTACAAATATTATAATGGCGTGTAAAAAAACAATTTGATTAAACTTCTTTGATATTCTAAAATTGTTAACACCTATGTATATTTATGTCAGACATGGCGTTGCATCGATATGCATCGATAACTTAACAAATTCGATTTATTTCTTATAAAATTGTAAAAATGACTATAATTCACTTACTATAAATACATATTAGCGTAAATACGACATTTTCACAACATCAAGCCACTTCTATATATTCAACTTAAAGAAAGGTAAGGTAAGGTAATTTCGTTTATTTTTCATTTTTTTTTTACATATTCAGCGCTCTAAACTGGGTCAATAAATTGTTGTTTTACTTCTTTTGCCATCTTTATACAATTTGTTTTTGTATTTATCTTTACTTATACGTTAAAAGATACAAATTGGTCAATTAATTTATGAAGCAAAAAAAAAATATACTTTTACCTTCAGTTTATGGTTTAATTTACTTACTATTTAATTTAACAATTTCACTTTGGTGTTGAACTTTGGGGAGAAAGACAAAAATCGTAAGTACATTAATATGTAAGAAAGTGAATTTTATTCTTAAAACATGAGAAGCGAATTTATGTGTGTAAATCAAAAATATCTTTATCTTCGTTTAAATCTAAATTCACAATAGAGCGTTTCTATAGAACGGGAGAACAGTTATAGGTTGTCTGGTAAAATACCTTATATAGAATATCCAGAATTCTTGAATATATAAAACCATTATAGAGTAATTTTCCAAAGAAATTCAAATTGTTAAAATTCAGAGAATTCATAAATTTTCACAGTGTTTCATGAGATTCCAGAAAATCTAGAATCCATTAGAAAACATTTCAAAAACTTAAATTTCTTCATAAATATTCACCTTTCACTTTACTGTTTCCAGTAATTTCAGTTTTTATGCTTGCGTCAATTTGTTCCGCAATTTATTTGATTTGACATTTCAAGCTTGCTGGTATGTTGAACATAATTCAAATAAACGATAGGCTATTTACATCAATTTCATGTGTATCAAACAAAAATAACAATTTCCTGCTTATGAAGTAGTTTACAAATTTCAAGGAATAAAACCAAATTTCAACTCAAAGATAAAAAGTCCAAATGATTTTATCAAAGTAGCAATAAATTACGTTAAAAACAGAAAGCAGTTAGATGATCTGGAAATTTGGCTTAACATGATGGTAAAATTGAAAGCAAGTAGTGTAGAAAGGTGCAATTGTTGCATCGAAACAGATAACGCATAAGACCAGTTTATTAGTTCGTACAGTCATACCCCGCATCAATTTATTAATCGGTCTTAAAAAATCGCGATGTTAGGCTAAAAAAAGCTATAGGAGCAAATGGTTTAGAATCACTGTTCTTCACCTAACAATGCACACACCCACAAACAAGATAACTTCCAGGAAAAGATAACCAAAAATTTTAAACGTTCTAGAGTTTTAACTTATTGAAAAATTAACATTTTAAAGAATTTCATCAAATTTTGAAAACTCCAAAGAAATTTTAGAATTTTGAAAAACTTGAAAAATTATTAATTAAATGTTTAAGGATTTAATTAAACAATTCTAAGAACTTTAAGAATTCGAAGATTTTCTTCAATTCAAGAAATTAACACTAACGTTTTTAGAACAATTTTAGAATATAAGAAAGAAATAAGCCAAATTTTGATAATTTCAGGAATTAATTTCAACGGATTCATAATTAACAAGAAATTGGTAGTTTCTAAATGTTTTAAGAATTTAAAACTTTAATTTCAATTTTAAAAGTTTTGAGAATAATTTGAAACATTAAGAATATATACCTTCCAACATACAACACATACAAATTCTAGAGTTTCAAATTTTTGAGAAAATTACCGAATTTAAAGATTTTTTTCAAATTTTACGAACTCAAAGAAAATTACCGAATCTTTAAAAATTTGAAAAATAATTAATTAAATTCTTAGGAATTTAATTAATTTTATGATTCTAGAACTTTAAGAATTCATAGATTTTCAAAAATTTTAGGAGCGTAACGAGACTAAATATTTGGTGAAATCCAACAAATTAAAAGCAGTTAAGTATTTCAAACAATTCAAGATTGTAAGAAGAAATTACAGAATTTCAAAAAATTAAAAAAATTTACACAACAAATTTCAAAAATTGTTCAGTTTTAAAGATCCAAATAATCAGAGTTTTGATAATTTCAGGAATACAAATTTCAAAAAACTTAAGATTTCATTAATTTCAGGAATGAGTTTTAAAATATTTTAAGACTTCAATTCTAAGAGTTTATAGAATATTTTGAAATTTTAGGAATAATGACCTACCAACGTAAATTCATACACAAACAAACGAGATAGTTTCCATGAGCAGATAACCAAGAGATCTAAACGTCTTAGAGTTTTACCGAATTTAAAGATTTCCTTGAAATTTTGAACCTTTAGAAATGTTCAGAATTTTAAAAAATTTGATAAATAATTAATTAAATTCTTCGAGGTTTAATTAATTTTATGATTCTAGGAAGCGTGTCGAGAGACCAAATTCTTAATGAAATTCAACAAATTTAAGCCGTTGCGTTTTTCAAACAGTTTATAAGAAATAACAAAATTTCAAGAAATTAAAAATTTAAAATTCAAACCAACAAATTTCAAGAATTTTGCAGTTTTAAAAGGCCCATGTATTCAAAATTTTGTTAATTTAAGGAAAGAGTTTAGATTCAAGCGGTTCAAAATTTTAAAGTAATTATTGAAACTTTTAAACGTTTCAAGAATTTAAAATTTCAATTCTGATTTTAAGAATTACCAACCAACACATACACATACAACCGAGATAGTGCCCATGAATAGATAACTAAGAATTCCAAATATTTTATAGTTTCAAATTTTTCACAAAAATACCGAATTTAAAAATTTTCTTCAATTTTTAAGAACTTAAAATTAAATAATTAATTAATTATAGTTTATCGCTACTTAAATAATTTTGCAATTTTATGCAAAAATTTCAGAAACGTAACCAAAGGCCAAAATACTTGATCAAGTTTAAGAAATTTAAGTATTCTGAGAAATTTAAAATACAAAACAACAAACATCAAGAATTTTGCAGTTTTAAACACTCAAATAACCAGAATTTTGATAATCTTAGCAATATAAATTTCAAGAATGCGTTTCGAGGGGTCCGAATCTGAAAGAAATTGAATGATTTTAAAAGTTTCAATTTAAAGCTTCAGTTTTAATTCCAAGAGTTTACAAAATATTTTGAAATTTTAATAATTACGTAACAAGCATACGAGTAGTTTCCATGAACAGACAACAAAGAATTTTCAGTCGTTTAGAGTTTCAAATTTTTGAAAAAATCCCGAATTGAACTCCAAGAAATTTTCAGTATTTTTAAATTTTAAAAAATTTCAAAATTTTCACGAGCTTAGCCGATGACCAAATATTGGATGAAATTAAACAAATTCAGCAATAATTTGAAGAATTTAAAACTTCAATTTTAATTTTAAGAGTTAAAAAATATTTTGAAATTTCAAGAATATTTGCATACCCATTCCATTTCAAATTATTAAAAAAATTAAGGAATTTTAGTTGAAAGAATTCCAAGAAATTTTCAGAAATTTTAAAAATTCGAAAAAAATATTTAATTAAATTCTTACATATTTAATTAATTTTATGGTTCTAAGAACTTTAAGAATTCGCAGATTTACAAAATTTTCGGGAGCATAACCAGACCAGATATTTGATGAAATTCAAAAAATTTAAGCAGTTAAGGTTTTCAAACAGTTCAAGATTTATAAGAAATTACAGAATTTTACAAATTTCAAGAAATTTAAAATTCAAAATTTTGCAAAAATTTAATTAATTTCAAGAAAAATTTAATTAGTTTCAATAAGTTCAAAATTTTGAAAGAAATTTCGTCATTTTTAAATGTTTCAAATGAATTTAAAACTTCGATTTTAATTCTAAGGCTGCGTACCAATAGTCGGGTAAATTGCTCTTTTACCTACTTTTTAACAGCGTACAAGGTAAATTGAAATACTGTACTAAAAAGTTGGGTAAAATAGGAGAAACAAATAAATTACGTTGTTGTTAACTTTTTGACGTTTCAGTGATTTTTGTTAAAATTTCCGTGTTTTTCATTATAAATAATATATGTACTCATAGCTAATAAAATACATTTTATTTTTATTTTACGAAATAAGAATATTAAAAAATATTTGACGTTTCCTTTTGCACAGTAGCAGCCAGCGATTTTAACCCTCCAAACCATAATTTGTGTCCATCAAACCATTTTTACTTCTAGAGAATTGGTACGCCAATTGAGGTAAATATGTACTAAAATTGATATTTACTGTACTAAATGATTTACCCGACTATTGGTACGCAGCCTAAGAGTTTAAAGGATATTTGGACATTTTAACACACATACAAAAGAGACAGGTTCCGTGAATAGATAACAAAGAATTTTAAATGTTTTAGAGTTACAATTTAAAGAATTTCATCAAGATTTAAAACTCTTAAGAAATTTTCAAAATTTTTTAAAATTTGAAAAATAATTAATTGAATCCTTTTAAATATTTCCATGAAAGTTTCCTTGAATAGAAATAAGAATTGTAGAATTTCAAAAATTTCAAGAAATATTGAGAAATTTAAAATTTAAACCAATCAATTTCGAGAATTTTTTAAAAATTTTAAAAATCTCAGAGTACTCAGAATTTTGATTCAGGAATATAAATTGCAAGAAATTTAAGGATTTAATTAATTTCAACAAGAATAGTTCTAAGAGGTTCAAAAATTTCAAATAATTGAACGCTTTTAAATGATTCAAAAATTTAAAACTTCAATTTACCTTCCAAGCAAATCGAATGTTATGTGTGCTATACGATTTACATTATACGAGTACTACGCAATTTCAGGCTCTTTGAAAAATATCGCGTTTTCTCACAATTCTTATAGGAATTAAAAACTGGGGAAACTCAGACCGAACGGGCGCATTCTGAACAAAATGTTTCATAATTTAGCGTTTCTTTTGTAAAACATGTTAAGCTTTGATGTGGCAAATGCAGCGCCTTTAACTTTAAGCTTTTATTCATAACATATGATAGAGGTTTAATAAATATTATCACAGGAATAGCATGAGAATATGGACGGAAAATAGCACAAAACATTTCATAAAATTGTGAAATAGTAATTGTGACTGTGTAGACGAATAAACGTAAGGGATGAAAACAGGGAATCCTTGGAATGCAAATTAAACTCACTCAACCTTTCGATTGATGCTTACTGATAGAATAGGTGAAATAGTTGCATCAAACAAGCGTACTTTAAGGAAACCTGTATACGGGATCAAAACCTTAGGCTATTGCCAGGGCAGGTCATTAGTGCTCATCGCAAAAAATTTGTGGTAATCTAGGAACAGAGAAAATGGAAAAAAATGCTAAATTGCGCCTAAAACACGGTACAAAAGGCTAAAAAAAACCTTATTATTAGCGGAAACCTGAAAAGTGTAACCAGTTAAATTAGTAATCGCATTAAAAAAAAATGTGTTTATCACAAAAATTAAATTTCGACAATTTCTAGTAATAAAACGATAAAAAATTGAAAATGTCAGTACGATCGAGATAACATTGACAGCCTTTATTTGATAACCTTGAGAAACATAAATGTTAGTTTACTTCTAAATCTAATAATCCTATGCTGTGTTTTTTTATAAGTCTCGATAGATCTATTCAGATATCTGATATTTGCAAAAAATGGGAAATTGTAAAGCTACTACTATAATCCACTGAAAAATAGTGGCACTCGCAGCACTAAGAATTGTGTTTATTTTGACAACGCTACGTCATTGTTGTTTTCATTACATTTTGTTATTCCAAAAGTATAGATACATGAGGAAAAGTGCGAATACATTTTATTCATATATAAAAATGAGACAGACATACTAAAACTTTTTTTTCTTTCAAAATGTTACTATGATCATTTAAATTTTGAGCAATTTTCCCGAAAAATGAAAAACAGGTTCATTTAAAATAGTCTGTCTTTTAAAATAGAGCAATAGATTAAATGTAAATCAGCTACTAGTTTCCTATTGTACTAAATAAAAATGGCAGATGTACTAAAAATTTACTTTGGTATGTTTCCATGCTAAAATACAAAATTTTAATATGTGTCTGTACTCATGAACGGGAAAGGTTGTATTCTCTGGATAAAAAGCAAGATTTTCATATACAATTAATAAGTTGTGTAATTCAAAAGGAAATGAATTAAAACCGATAAAATGTATCGTAAAAAGTCCTATTAGATAAAATTAACCTGAATTATTTGCAATTCAACCACAAAAATAGAGAGAAAACACAGCAATTGTTCAATTCCGAAATTATTGGATACTATGCTTAATAATGTGGCTTGGCTGATTCGTTATAGCATCATTTAGGGGTATTGAATGATTTTAAAAATATCCGAAATTCCTATTATTGAAGTTTTTAACGTCTTTCAGGTGCAGTTTAAAAATGTGCAGTAAGAATTTTAAAAAATCGTTTCAACGCACTGAAATTTGTAGAACAAATTTTCATATTTGAATCCGACCTAATTTTATTAATCTCTAGAAAATTGGATTAGTTTTAAGTGATTAGATTAGAGTAATTTTACACAATGATAACGATGCGAGTTAATTACCGAATTGGAATTTTTTGAAATAAACTCTTATCACTGCGCAATCAAAAATTTCATGACATACGTCCATTGCACTTTAAATAAATTATATTACTTATTACTTTATGTCTAGCCACAGTGTATTAGACTTAAATAAAACAAAAAAAAAAGAAAACCAGCTTAGACACGAGTACGATCCTAAGGTGGGCTAAACTAAAAATGTTTAAATCATATTATACAAATCGTCTTTTAGTACATAATCCGATTAGACTTAATTTTGTTTACACTAAATAATTTTCTAATTAATTATTAACTGACTTATTAAGTTGGATGAGTATAAAACAAAACGATTAGGAAATATTTTCTTAATGCGTTTCTTTCAAAAGAAAAAAAAAAAAAATCCGAGTTATTGAACAATTTTTGGCGTACAGTATTATACAATTACCAGACGTACATGAATTTTAATTTTTATTTTTATTTTTCAATCATTCAAATCAAAATTTATTTGTTTATTTATTTGAATTTAAAAAAAAATTAAATAAATGGAAATTATACATTTTACAAAATTATTTAATTCTTTTTGAATCGATTTCTTAACCAAATGAGTAATCCATGCATAATAAAAATTTAGGTTACGCTATTTGTATGACGTATATGTATACAAATGAATTCACTTTCATACCGTTCGAAACGTGCGCGCACGTAATCACATCAGTACATTAGCTTAGAGGCTAATTACAAATCGTTTAACAGTCATGCTATACACACTACAAACGCACAACAAAAAAAAAACTTTCTTAAATCAAGTTTTGTTGTTAATTATATGTTTTGTGCTCATAATAAATTAAGATCGGATAACTTTTTTTTTTCCGCTGTACCAAAGCAACAGTAACAATATTTAGATCTCTGTTGCTTTCAATTTGATTTAACATAAATCTTAATTTGATTGGTAAGCAAAAAATTTTCTCACCACAAATTCGACCATTTATATTAACTATAAAGAATTGAGTTGAGTTGAAGAAAGTTAATTTAGTTGGGATAATTATAGTGATAATGTTATATCCGTATACACATATAATTTTGTGTCACGCCAATTTGTCAACTTATGTATGAACAAGACACAATTTGTTTGTTTCATATGCTAGGTTTGCAACTACGTCTGGAATGTACGCAATTAAAAAGTTGTAAAATAGGAACAAAGTGAATGTTCTTGTATATAGAGAATTTTAAACAGTAGTCTGCTAATTCCGTTAGAGATTTTATTTTTCCATCTTCATGAAGATGGGAATATAATATTAGTGTTTCGAATCTGTTATTTAGGTCACGTGCTAAAATAAAAGAATCTTTTACGAAAAGTATTTTTTTGTATCTGTAATTGATATATTGTATATGTATAGTTTAAGACTAGCTGTCTGTTGTGTTAACTTTTCAATCGATTTTACAATTTTAATACAATTTAGCTAAATCATGCTTCAAATGCATGGTATCTCACGTTGTTTCTTTGTTTCGAGGAAACCTCGAAAAAATTAATTCGATACCTTTTGGTATTTATATTTCAAGGGATGAGCCATCTGTACAGGACTATGACAACAAACAAAATTGTGACCAATTAAACTAAACGTGGAACTAGACAATGGCATACAAACTTCCAAATTCTATAATTTCGTCACCCTTCTTCATTCACAATTTCATATAAATTTTAACAACAACTCATTCATTTTTACCTTGGAAATTTTGAAATTTCGAATTCAGCACTTTAAGGAATTTTGTTAAAGTATCCGGATTATCAAATAGAATTTTAAGCAAATTTTAAGATTTTAAGTTTAATTTGAACAGAAGCTGAAAGCTTAAAGTGCTTTTCATACCGACTGCGTTGACTTTGGACTTTAAAAATGTAAAGTCATTTTGTAACTTTAAAGTTTTGTAATTTAGTTTTATTTTACAAAAACAACAACTGTTGTAAAATAAATTATTTTAAGTGATAATTATTAAAAATAAAACGTAAATTTTTTAAAGTCCAAAGTTAACGCAGCCGGTTTGAAAAGCACTTTAATTCGTTTAAATTAGTTATTTTCAAAGAAAATTAATCGATTTACACCAGAATTGACCAATTTTAAATTTGTTCTAAAATTAGGTGTTGAAGAATTCAAATGTTTGGTTTTGGAAATTCTAAATTTTAGTTATTAAATGCAGAAAATATTAAATTGACAGTATAGTTTATAAGAGCTACCAAATTGCTGAGGTTGAAGTTTTTTGGAAATTTTTTGTTGTAAATTTTGAAAATTCAACTCGAAATATTTTAAATATTGAAATTTTTGCAATTTTCAAATTCAATTTTTTTTGGTGGTGCAATTTATGACGATGTGACGAAAAACCTCTCAGCCGCCTCAACTATGCTCCTCCAAATATTTCTTACCACTGCAAGAGATCTCCAGACACCAAGCGTCTTAAGATTCCTTTTCATGTCACCCATGGATCGAGTAGGTGGTCTCCCGTGAGGTGCTACTTCATTGGTATCGACCCCAAGGCCCGTTTGGTGGTCCGATTTTGCGAACGAAGACAGAGTCCAGCCATCTTATCCTGGATGATTTTATGAATTCGATAAATATTTCGAACATATTTCGTTTAACAATCGTTTAAAATAACCAAGTTCCATCTAATATGCAACTACTCCAGAACATCAAATAAAAATAATTTTAAAACCCTATTTTAACCGTTCATGTCGAGTTTCGCTACAATCGGTTAAGAAATAGCTAAGCTTCGAATTGGCCATGTTCCTGAACAGCATAGAAAACGGTTCCGATTTCCATCGTACATCAGAACTTCATCAAAGAATCATTTAAGGATCCCATTTCCATCCCGGATATCAAATTTTTTCAAATTCGGTTAAGAAATAGCCAAATTCTTAAATTACTTAAGGGGGTCGGGGTGCGGGGGAGGGGGGGGAGGGCAACCATTTAAAACCTTCAAAAAATCTATTTTTTTTTTTGTTTTAAAAGTTACTTTAATATGTGTAGAATACGAAAAACTTCATGACTTAGGCCAAAACTCAAAGCTCTTGTGTAAATAGGGCCAATTTCCGAGACTCCCTTTCATTCTACTCCAAGAGCCGAGCACACGTCTACGAACTAAAGCAAAGGTAGTTCAGAGACTATTAAACTGATCGAGCTAAAATTTTGCACACGTTTTTGTAACATATAAGACCACTTGGTGAACCTAAATATATTTTAAATTTCTCAATGGGCAGTTACCATATTGCAGAACTTCATTTAAAACATCATTTACGAATTTCATTTGCATCGTAATTTGGAATTTGATCAAAATCGATTAAAAAATAGTCAAGTCCAATATCCTAATTGCCCATATTCTAGACCTTCGTCAAACAATCATTTAGAATCCCATTTACATCGCAATTATCGAATTTCGTCATAATCGGTTGAGTAATAACAAAGTTCTGTGGCGGTTCACGCATTTTAATCTTGCGCCTGAAGGTATGCGTTCGCCACCACAAAACAAAACAACTCGCACGAGAACACAATAAGATAAGATGCAAACTAACACACCTAGTACATTTACAAACTGCACCACAACACAAAAACAAAACACATAAACAAAATAATAAAATCAATAATTAGTCCGTTCTCAAATCTCAACAAGGCGACATGCCGCCCACCTCGTGCGGTGTTATCAAAAAGAGACAAAATGGTGATTTAAATTAAATTAAATTTAAATAAAATAAATTATTTGTTTAAAATAATAAAATATAAAGGGCTGAAACCCCACGAGGTGATCAGAACTTCGGTCTTTGGTATCTTCAATAATGTCATAAAGTTGGTGTGACAGTTTTGACATTATTGATTTCTATTTTAACCAAATTATATTTACTTATACAACAACAGACAAACAGGTCAAAAGCTTCAATAACATGGGTACAGGCATCCAATTTAAAACGAAAAATCGTATTCTAGAACTTTATACCGAAAATAGTATAACAAACTATACTGATACTTCTAACCGTTTAACTGACTATATTCCAGGAACTTATCCAAAAACTCATTTTAGAATCCCATTTACAAATTGCATGTCAAATTTCATAACAAACGGGTAAGGAATAACTAAGTTCCATCCTACAAAGCCATATTCCAAAGCTTTATCCAAAAATCATTTTATAATCCTATTTCCAACACACATATCAAATTTCATCATAATCGGTTAAGAAATAGCAAAGTAGTTCCATCATACTTGGTCATATTCCTGAACTTCGTCCAAAACTCATTTCAGATTCCCAATTTGAATACACATGTCGAATTTTATCATAATCGGTTGAGAAATGGGCAAGTTCCATCATATTTAGCCATATTCCAGAACCTGATACAAAACTAATTTTAGAATCCCATTTCCATTACACATGTCGAATTTCATCATAATCCGTTGAGAAATAGCCAAGTTCCAACATACTTGGCCATATTCCAGAACTTCATCCAAAACTCATTTTAGAATCCCATTTCTAACATACAAATTAAATTTCATAATAATCAGTTGAGAAATAGACAAGTTCCATCATACTTGGCCATATTCCAGAACTTCATCCAGAAATCGTTTTAAAATTCCAGAACTTCATCCAAAAAACATTTTAGAATCCCATTTCAAATACAAATGTCGAATTTCATCGTAATCGGTTGAGAAATGGGCAAGTTCCATCCTACTTGGCCATATTCCAGAACTTCATCCAAAACTCATTTTGGAATCCCATTTGTAACATACACATTGAATTTCATAATAATCGGTTGATAAATAGGCAAGTTCCATCATATAAATAGTTTGTTAACTATTCACTACATCCAAATCCAACCCCAACTCAACTCCAACTCAACTTCAACTCAACGCGCAAATTGACCCCTAATCTAACCTTCAAATCAATTCCGGATTCAATGCCCAATTCAATAATCAAATAAGCATGTATAAAAAAATCGTAAATATTTATAAAAGCAGGTATTTTGGGTCAATTCGTATGGCAGGTACCCCACCCCTTTGACGTACAGTCTCCAAAAGCTTTTCAAATCTCCGCCTTGACCATAGAAACAGATTGGCGTAAAAAAAATCCAAATCGGACAAGCCGTTCTCGAGATACCATGGGTCCAGACACACAGACAGACGGACGGACATTTTTTTTTTTTTTGCATTTTCAGACTCAGGGACTTTCAAAACGTCGAGAAAAGTGGTTTTGGACCAACCATATTTTTCGTCATTTTTGACATGATTTCAATACTTTGGTCTTTTTAGACCGAAGTAATTAAATCAAAAATTAAATTGAGTAACTAGAAATTTATTGTTGTTAAAGTTCCATACTAACTGGCCAAATTCCAGAACTTTATCAAAATATTATTTAAGAATCGTTAAATAATAATAATCATATCGAATTTTATCAAAATCGGTGTAGAAGTAGCGAAGTTTCATCCTAATTGGCCTTATCCAGAACTTGATCAAAAATCATTTTAGAATCCGATTTACTCGCAAATAACGAATTTCATCTTAATCAGGTGAAAAATAACAAAGTTCCATCCTGTGAAGCCGGTTAGACACTTGGACTTTCCAATTTATAAAAAAAAACATCTGAGCTGTAGAAGGACACAGACAAACAGACAGACGCACAGTATTCGCATGGCAAATGTTTTGCAGAACTATCGGAGAAAATAGTAACTAAAGAAAGAGTAACTATGGACGGAACACGTTGAGCTTAATTTTTAAGTAAGAAGATTTGACGGAATTTTGTATCTTGTTTATGAGTAGCGGTTGAAAGATATTGATTCCTACAAATAAATTACACTGGCACACAAAAAAAAAAAAGTCAAGACCTTTATCCCTCCGTTTTTGGGGTTGCTGAAACCGAATATGACCATTAAAAAAAATTTAACTACTAGCCTAGGAAGGAGTTTTCGACGGGCCAGAAATTCGGAAACTCCTTCGCGACACTGAATTTGTCGAATCAATGAACGCTCAGCAGGCAAAAGCTTGGCTTAGCTTTAAAACTATAGTGGAAAACTTCTTAGGCAATAAGAAAAGTCCTAATTACAAAAAAGATATAGAGGGGTTACTTGAGAACTACAAGGCTGTCTTATGAACTTGAAGCATTTCCTCCATTCCAATGTACCGATGTAGACTATTTTCAAAAGAACCTGGGAAACTATAGCGAGGAGCAAGGTGAGAGGTTCCACCGAGAACTCAAGGAAAGGGAATGCCGCTATCAAAGTAAGTGGGAAGTCAGTAAGAGGACGCCCATCTGAAGGTCCTTCAAGAGCAAGACAGCCCGATACCATAGGACGCAATAATTGGGGAAACAGGGCCGGTGAGATACTTTTTCAACTTTCCAAGAGATCTTCGTGTGAAAACCTACCAGTTCGTGAGAAATAAGAGGGTTCACTCGTTGAACAATCGTGAGGGGTGAGGGAACTTACGGTTGAAAAAGCACCGTGATTCGTGAGAGGCGAAGGGCTCAAAAGTTACCCCGAATCACACCCCACTTGCCTTTGTATGAAAATTACCATGCCAACCCTCATAAGGGCGTATATGTGGGTGGCAAAGAGTGCTGTTGGTTGACGAGGGGGTAGGATTCATTTTCGGTAGTCTTCTTTGTTTTCAGCAGCCAATAAAGTTCTTAGTGGCCGAGAAAACATAGGAATACTCACCCTACCTGACTTTGCATGAGAATTGACATTTCAACTCCCAGAAGAGGGTGTATGGGGGTGGTAACGGGGAATTGGCTAGTTAAAATTTTTTTATGTTCATATTCGGTTTCAGCGACCCCAAAAACGGAGGGCTAGGGGTCTACCCTCTCGGTCTCGACATTTTTTTTTTGTGTGCCAGTGCGGCCGTTAAACTGTAAATTTATTCAAGAATATTACAATCGTGTTCTACCTGGTCTAATGATCTCGAGACGTTCTATTAGGTTCTTCATACCTAATTTAGGTCTCAAGCCCTAAAACGAAGGTATGTACCAAGATTTTTTTTTTAGGAAGAAAAAATATTTCCAGATTCAGACCAAAAAAAAAAATGTCTTAACAGCCATTTTTTAATTTCCATAATTTTTTAGATCTTTCATAAGTCAGTCAGCCAAAATAGAATGAAATAAGAATAGGACAGGTGCATCGACCATGAAATTTAATTTTGAACTACATAATTTAATGAGTTATTTGAAAATTGTACATATTTATAAATAATTCAATCATATTCTTGGGATTACCTAAATATGGTAATATAATTACAGAAAACGGCTCAACTGGAAAATTAGTCAAAATATAGCAAAATTTAAGTATGTATCTAAATGTTTAAATTAGAAAATTGAAACAAGTAAATTTGAGCTACTTTCAGAGCGACACTAAATCGAAACAATAAGAGACTACTTAAGTTAATTAAAATATTGGCCCAAAATTATGTTTGGAAGCTCTTCTCTTTAAAATATTGAACCAATTTAAGTAATATTACTGACTTAAATTAACTTTGACAAATGTAGTTGAGCAAATTTAAGCTACACTTTTTAATTTCATTAAAATTAGACCAAATTAATACAACACCCTATTTTGGATTTTTTTTAAATATAAGAACCCATACTAAAAAAAAAATAAATAAAATTAAAATTAAGTTACTTTACGTTATAGTTCAGTTTCAACATACATATTTAGCATTTTTAAACTATACCCGGATTGGCGATTATTCCCTCGTCATAGTACATCCTTCTATTGGGAATAATCAGGTTATGCTACAGGAGCAACTGAAATCTGAAAACACGAATTAGAAGAGTCAAACAAAAACATTTTGGTAAGCGTTGTGAAATTGAGCAACTTTGAGCAACACTTTTTAATTTTAATTAAAATATTAAGTTTAAAGCGTTTCATCTATAATTCTTGTAATTTTAGTAACTAAGTTTACTAACTGCTTATACCTACGACTTTAACCCCGTTTCCATAACTTTGAGCTACAAATATAAAACTTATAAGTAGTGTCCCCAACCATCTTCTCGATGTTACCGTCACTGTTTTAATACTATCAGCTTCAAGCCTCTATTTATGTCAACATTTCATTTAAGCTGCATTTGACCTTAAAATAGCTAAGTTTGCAAGAATTTTATCAAAAATATAAAATTAGAAATTTTTATCAAAACAAAAACAAAAATTGTAAGTGTGATAATCTTAATCATGTTTTGTTTTAAAATTGAAGTACATTACAATGAACAGTGTACAGTTTACACACTCCCAAATGTCAATCAATTTTTTTTTTATCTATAATTAAGCTTGTGTCCGCATATCTCAAAAATAAGCCATTAATTTTGAACAGGCAGACACTTAAAAATTTTTAATATTTTTATTTTTATTTTTATTTTTTTTTAATTTGTTGATGTTCCAATCCAACAACACAAACCAGCGTGGGGTGGTGTTAAATTCCACCTACTAATTGCTATATATAACAACTCGAACAATTTTTCAAAATTAAAATTTGCATCATCTCGAATAAATTTCCAATCAATTAAATTATTTAACTCAATGATATCGAATTTTAGTTCGCGCATGCAAAGATTCGTGAAGAAATATCTTAATTTAATCATCCATTAAATTATGACACAACATTTCCAATTTTATATTCTATAGACTAAATATGAGCCAGCACCTCAGTCTCCCCGGTCAATGATTTCGAAATAGGAAACGGCGCGGCAAAAGATTTGGCAATCGCAAAGTGTTAAAACATGTACGTATAAAATATGTATGTACGTATTACACACATGAATTTTATTCAAGGCATCATACTGTGATCTTAAATCTTAACCGTTTTACATCAAAACAACAACAACAAAAAACGTAAAGAAAAAAAAATTCGAAACAACTATACTTAATCGTATATAATGTGCAATAAGATTTCTCTAGGTCATATTATAATGAAACGGTTTATATATTTTGAGTGTTTACTCTCTCGTATTTCAAATAAATTCACAGCCCAAATGATTTATAATTATTTCACTGTACAGTTGCTTATTATTCGGATCTTAATTTAGACAAAAGTTGAGTTAATTTTTAAACCGAGAAAGATGACTTGTTGATTTTATGGTGTGTATGATGATGCATTTCCAAAAATTGCATCAAAAAATTTTGTTCGTCTGTGTGTCTATGTATAGCAAATAAAATGCGTGCTGCATCCAAAAATAACTTAAAATTACATAATTTATCCAATTGGAATATGTGTCCGGGCCCACACTCTATTACACACATTTCATCAAAGTTAGGAACCCATTTTAGTTTTTTTTGTACATACATAATCCTGGCAATAATTCAAAATTAATAATTTTAATTTGACCATTTTGTATTTGTCCAAATTTTCAAAAAAAAAAAAAAAAAAAAAATTATTTGAAATGCGATAACATAAGCGTTTTAAGACAGATGTGTTAGTCATGTGTACTTGTCCCAGCAAATTATGTGTGGAGATCTATAAAAACAACTTACCATTTCATTTTGAATTTTGAAATATAACAGGCGGTAAGTCGGTTTAGTAGAAATTGTGTGAATCACTTACCTGAAATGAAAAAAAAAAAAAAAGTTATTTTAAATTTTAAAATCACACATGGGTCAAACAAAACAAATAATTTCGAATAAGACCAATCAAGCAGAAAAAAGAGCAATAGGCTTTACGTTAACTTTCTTGTGGACTCGAGCTCTGAGTTTTTAACTGGTCTGGCCGGCTATATCAAATATTTTCTAGGTCCGATCGTGTGGAAATTTTAGTTTTATCGTCATTTTCTTATCATGAATTCCGTTGACGTCGACATTTTTTCAAATATGTAATTCTACTGGAATTTTTGGAAGGAAGGAAATTTATCTAAACCATTGCAAATCGGTGTACGAATACATTTCCCAGAGAAAAAACTTTTCAAAGCAAACAACACAAAAAATTTGCAAATATGAGTTAAGCTCCTTCCAAAAATTAAAAACTTCAAAATTTTCAGGTTTTATGTTATGAGATTACACGCATCCCTCGATTTACAAATTTTCGGAAAATTTACGAAAAATTCGGTTAAAGAAATTTCGATTTACACCCATACTTGCACGAAAATCGAAATTTCGTTTACCGAATTTTCTGAAAATGCGTAAAACGGTATTACATAAATCGAAGGATGGGTGTAATTTAACCTACGAGAATACTGTGCCAGAAGGATATAGATTAAAACACGCTACACCAACATTCACACAACTTCTTATCCAGCCAATGTGGATTTTCTTTAGAAAAATTCAAACAAAGAAAAATTCGGTTTGGATAAATAAATCGGGCTCCTTTTACATCATTATCCACAGTAGGACGTAGAAGGTGTATTCGCAGAAACAAAAACACCAATATTGCTTCCTACGTCAGCAGCAAAATAACTCCTCAATGAAATAACTAACCAAACTATGTATGAGTTACATCCCCAACTTAAGGATTACAAAATGAAATGAATACAAAATTCGGGGCATTGTTTTGTTACATTTGGGGATTGTTTTCATATGCTGAGTTTTGCACTTATTTTGTTATGTAAGTATTCTCCAAATATCGACATTTCATATCCAATATTTGGGAATACTTTCATAAAAAAATATGTCCGAAACTCAGCATATGAAAGCAATCGGCAAATGTAACCAAACAATGCCCCGATTTTACTTCACTAAGTGTTCACTTTACTTAGTAACATTAGGGAACATTTTTTATGGTCTGAGGAGTTATTTCCTGGAGCAAATTGCTACTAAGCACCGATTACCACTAAACGGTCAGCTATTTTCATAACCATAACCAGTTAGTCAATAAATTACAAATATAAATGAGCTTCATTAAATGTTCAAGGATCCAAGCCAAAAACACCGACGGATACAGAAAAATTGTAGCCGTTCTTGAAAAAAATGGAAAGTATTTTTACACATACTGTCTAAAGAGCGCAAAAGGAATCATGGTCGTGATAAAAGGGATCGAGTCCACTGTGCAGCCAGAGGAAATAAGCGAAGAGCTGTCAAACATGAACTTCAAGGTGAAGCACGTAATAAACATTATAAATCGTGACAGAAAACCTCAACCAATGTTTAAAGTTCAGTTGGAACTCGAAGTAACAAAAACTAAGGGTAAACAAGCGATCTACGATATTACGTATTTATTGTACAGAAAGTTATAGTGGAGGAGCCACACAAACGTAAATCGGTTTTACAATGTACCAACTGTCAGGAATATGGACATTCGCGAAACTACTGCAATCTCCCGGCTGTTTGCGTAATATGTGGCAAACTAGAAAAGGAGCATACCGCAAACTATGGAGGATGCGTGGTGTATAAGGAGTTAAGAAAAAAATGATTTCACGTCAAAGAGCGGAACAGCAAACATTAAACCATATTTTCAAGAGTCAAACCAATGCTGGGGAAATGTCAGCTACAATCAATCCAAAAATAAAACAAACGACGACCAGGGAATTTATAAAGTAATTAATACTCTCAATGAATCAATGAATAAGTTTATGCAAATGAGGAGAGAATCTCATGCTGCAAAACATGAATACCATCATGCATCTTCTCATCAAAAACCAAAAATGAATCAACTTAAATTAGCTGTTTGGAACGCCAATGGGCTACACTTACAACTACGAGCCATTTCAAAATCAAAAGATACATATTTTATGACACTACGCATCCTAGCGGAAAATCGCATGGGGGAACTGCTATCCTTATCAAGAACCGAATAAGACATTATGAACTCCAAAAATATAGTGAGGAGCATATGCAAGCAACTAGCATCAGTCTTGCAAACTACTTCAAAACTCTGGGAGATAAGTTCCTTGCGGCAGGTGACTACAACGCCAAACATATTCAGCGGGGTTCCAGACTAGTATCTTCGAAAGGAAAACAATTGTGGGAATGTATGCAAAATGAACTTTAGATCACATATCTACTAGCCACCCAACTTATTGGCCAACTGAGAGACGAAAAAAATCCCGATTTACTGGATCTATCTTCTGATCACTCACCGATATTAATAACACTGAACATGCCACCTAGATTCCTGACGAATCAACATACTAATTGGACCCAATTCAAGTCTATGTTCTTTAAACATTCCGCTAAAAACAAAACATGAAATTGATGCAGCAGTACAAAGCCTAACGGCTGTATTAAAACAGCTTAGTTTACTTAAAGTTGGACAAACCGTCTCAGAATATTCAGCACCTGTTAATGATAAAACGCTTAATACGCAGACAATGGCAACTACACAGATCGCCTACACTTAAATCAAATTTAAATAAAGCGACCAAAAACCTGAAAATGGCTTTATTAAAAGAACGTGATAAAGGGGTTCAACATTACCTCAGTGAACTCACAGCGACCGAAGCAACAGATTACTCTCTGTGGAAAGCCACACGTAAGTTGAAACAACTAACACTTTCATGTCCTTCGATTCGTCTCTCTGACGGAAACTGGGCAAGAAGTGATGCAAACAAACAAAGCAAACATATTTGCTTAACATCTTAGTAAGGTATTTGTACCTAACGAACAAATTGGAAGCCCTGAATTTATACCTAATGATGCAGAAGCCGAGGAAATCCAGAAAATTAAATACAAGTGACGCCAAGTACAAAAGAAAATTAAGGAAAACATTAATCCAAGAAAAGCACCAGGGCATGATTTGATAAGTGTCAAAATACTGCAAAGAAACCAGGAAAATCTCGCATTTCATAATGGTTTCAAAACATGGTAGAGATGAAACAAAAGTAAACTCATATCGTCCAATCAGTTTACTACCGAATTTCTCTAAGCTAATATAATCTTAAACCAATTCTGCACGAGAAAAAAATGATTCCTGATCATCAATTCGGATTTAGAGAAGAACACGAAGCCGTAGAACAAATTCATAGGGTCGTCTCTGAAATCAGGAACGCCCTAGATCAAAAAATACTGCTCTGCAGCGTTTTTAGGCATTGCGCAAGCTTTCGATAAAGTGTAGCTTAAAGGAATTAGACACAAAATTAAAAGATAGTTACCAAAAAGTGTTTCTAATATCATTAAAAATTATCTGCTCGATCGAAAGTTTTTCGTGAAATATAACAGTGCATCCACATTCCACCAATTGATATGAAATTATCGCTGGGGTTCCACAAGGCAGTGTGCTAGTGCCTATGGCGTTTGTTAATATATGAATTACTAATAAATCACTGATAATAATTTTTTTATATATGTAAATCACTTAAAACACTAAATAATTATTATTTTATTAATTTTCACCAATGCGAAGACGCGTCATCAAAATTTTATGATTTTGGTATGGAGCACGAAACACGATTGAACAAGAATTATATAAATCAAAAACCTTTTTTGAAACGATAAACAAAAATAAAAATTGAACTACATATTTCGTTTCCCTTGTTGATTGGTCTTCGTAATACACTGTTAAAGTTAAAATGAATTAAACAAGGGCAGTGCCAGTGATCGATGTTCGAGCGGTTGCGGTTATATTATGGATGTACACGAGTGAGCGCTGATTATGTGGTTCTGTGGCGGTAAACGATTGTGTGTATTTGATGACTGTATTTGGATATTTGAATGATATATGAGTGAGCCGCTACAGGCCACTATTATATTTGATCTATATAGCAGATCTACTAACATCAAAATACGTAAAAGTTTCAACATTTGCAGATGACACAGCAATCATGTCTACGCATCAATAGCCCACGATAGCATTAAGAAATCTGCAAGATCATTTGGACGAAATACAAAAATAGTTAACTAAATGGAGAATTAAGCCCAACGAGCGTAAATCGGCGCACATTACATTCACACTCCGCAAACTTACCTGTCCGCCTGTGAGACTAAACAATATCATTCTACCACAACACTAAAACGTTAAATATCTCGGGCCTACATTTAGATAGAAGGCTTACGAGATTCACTCGGGTATACTCATTTATTTAGCTTAGGCTAGAAGGTCTGCAAAAAGATTGAGTCTGTTTACTATGGTTCCTTGCCTTACTGTCAGGGTAATTCACTAATTCACGTAATAAAAAATATGAAAAATGCAATTCGATGATCCTCAAATCGGAAAGGTTGGTATTAAAATATTTATATGTACAATCCTGAAACTGTGCTGTCAATGGAGCCGATGGCAAACGAGGTCTGTTACAATTGAATAGGGACTACTGATGAAGCTACAACACGGAAAAAAATAAAGTTGGCCTCAGCTAAGAAAACGGACTTTTAATTTAAGAAAATGTACTTTTTCTTGATTTAAAACTAATTTTCTTATTTCTTTGGAGTTTTTCTTCATTTCAAGAAACACAATTCTTACATGAAGAAAAACTCGATAGAAATAAGAAAATTAGCTTTTAAATCAAGAAAAAGTACATTTTCTTAAATTAAAAGTCCGTTTTCTTAGCTGAGGACCAGTTTATTTTTTTCCGTGAATAAATAAAAGAAGGATTTTTCGTTATATTACAGGGTTATAAACTAAGCCACTCTCTGAGCAACAACATTTACGCAAAATGTGTACAAATTTTTAGTATGTTAGTATATCAAAAGGAAGAGAGGGCAAAAGATGCTAAATTTGTGACATTGGTTTTATAAGGATTATCGAACTTAGTAACGATATGTGTGAATTCCCACTTTGAACAAGTTAACAGGACGATATGGTCGAAATCGACACATCATCAATTCGTTCGTGCGTACATTGCTACTGCCACTGTATATAACGTAAAGCATCTTATGGATAACTAGGGTGAGGTAGTTAGAGGACTAAAAGCATTAGGCGAAGCCTCGGAAATTAGGGATCATTGGCTGATTTTCATATTAGTTCAAAAGTTTTAAGAAAAATCCAGAATAATGTGGGCAGAGCACATAACAGATTTGGAGGATCCATAATTTTCCACTTTTATACGGTGCATTGATGATCTAGAAGCTACCAAAATATCAGCTAAGCAATCAACTCAGAAACCTAATGTCCTGTGCTTTATTTAATGAAAAGGGCCGTTTACTAACTTTATGCAGCAATTTAACTAAATGGAATTAACAATAGAACATGACAGACGCAACATTGTCAGATGTTTATCAAGATTTTGTTATCAGATTTGTAAGAGAAAGCATCACACATTACTTCACTGCACAGAGCCTGCTCAACCAGATGACAATATCAATCAACCTACAACAAATTGTTCACAAACTATTTCGAAGTGCACCATCGGAATTAATTAATTTTCTGGATTCTTCAGGAAACATAATTTCATGCCGTGCGTTGCATGATTCAGGATCTCAAACCAGCTTTATCTTCCACAAATGGAAGATTGGCAGTTGTGCTGGGTCTACAAAAGGCATGGTCACAGTTCCGAATCATCGAGAACATTCAATTCAATTTCGAATCGGAATAGATATAGTGCTAGCGCCAATAATGTCCAATAATTCAAAAAACCATATTCGGGTGAGTGATCTCCCAGAAGATTCAACAATTCAATTCCACGATTCGCAAACATTTCCAGGAACTGCAGAATCGAATTACACGGATTCTGTGACGCCAGTCAAGATGTTTATGCCACCATTATTTACTAGCAAAGCAAATGATTCAACGTTACTGACAGCAAAAACGTGTTAAACTGTTCAGACACCTTTTACGACATAAATATTACAAAAGGTTTATTTATTTTTATATAAATGCTGCTGGCAATGCCGTCTGATTAATAATTTATTTAAGAATCTGGTGAAAGTAGGATGTCAGGCCAAAATGAATTAACCTGGAAGAAGTCTGAAAATTTTTGAAAAACCAGAACATTTCGACTTAAGAAACCTGGACAATTATTAAATTTCGAAATATGTTATGTCCATTCAATTCATTGTGACGACCATCCTTAATTCACCATTTGGATGTGCTGTGTCTAATTCATTGATCATCAAATATGGTGGTTAAGTCAGATATCAAATTTTAATGAAATTGGTCTGTAATCGCAGAAGTTCCGTTGGGGGCTGGGATGGAGTATCTTAAATAAAACATGGCCAGAATTCAAGAAATATTGCTGGATATAAAAAGAGACTATAAATCAAAAAATTAGATTTGCCAAAGAAATTTTATTTTATATTCGTAACGAATCCAGGCTTTCACTAAGTTGCCAGCACCAAATGGAACAAGCCCGCTTCCTAATAAATTTTAGTGAAATTTTATATCTACATAAGTTCTTAAGCCGATTCTACAAGTAGTTCCTAATATAAATTCGAGTTACTCACCCTCTGAAGGATTCCTTGGGTCATATCATCTGGGGTTGTATTACTTAAATAAAATAAGGCCTGAATGTAAGAAATGATGCGGAACACGACTAATGATGTTATGTTATGGTCGGTGTCCTTAATCAAAAATCTATTTTTTTTTTTTTTTAACATGGAGAACCAAACCAGGCAGGAAGGATTCCTTTAGCCATGTCATCTAGCGTTGGATTTCTCAAATAAACCTTGGCTTAAATTTAAGAAATATTGTGGAACTTTGTCAATGATATTTAGGCCGATACCTTAAATTAAAAATTATATTCGCCAAATTTATTTTTACATACTTAGCCAATTGAAGAAGAGTAGATCTCCTCCTCTTCTCAATCTCCAGCATGAAATGGAACAATTTGTTGATGTAATTTAATAAAATTTGAAATATTTTGTACACCTGTTGGTATTGACGGTGTGCTAATGTAACTTGTGCTCATTGCCATCACCGTAAACCAAACATTTATTTTTGCACTTTACTTGTTTTGCACTTTATAAGATGCTTCGTACGGCGGTGCGAGGCCCGTTCTTACTCTGTCAATATGATCGAAAACATGCTCGCAATTTTCTAAATCTTGAATAAATACAGAAGGAGTAGTTGACTTGCGAGTGTCAGTAGGGCTCAAGTTGCATATTTGCACGATGTTTTTCTGCAAAATCTGATGGATTGAGATCCGTTTGAGTATTGGTTGCGAAAATTGTCCTGGCAGTCGTAAAGCTTGTCCATATACTAGTTCTGCTGGTGAACACTGTGAATCACCTTTTACAGATGCTCTTATTCCCAGCACGATAAGGGGCATTTCGGTGCTCCAATGTTCAATACTACTGCGACCTATGACGGAAGCTTTCAGTTGCTGATGAAATATTTCGACTAATGCGCGCCGGTTTGAACTTTGTTTTTTTGACAACCAGTGCATTTTTTTGCTATTTCGTAACATCCGCATTCATGTTTGGACAAAAATACCTCGCTGAGACTAATTTCCTAGATTCTCTGATACTTGGACGGGAAAGACTGTACAATGCACCGAAAACTGAACGTCTTTGGTTAACTAAGACAAACGGACTATTTTTACCTGATGATGATTCACAATAGAGTTGTAAATCGGGAAGAACGATGACCTCTAGTTTAAATTTCGAACTCGCGAGGCGTGATGAACTTAACAATCGTTGCAGTGCATCATCAGACTGCTGACCCTGACCTAGATCCTTCAAATAATTTCATTTAAGCCACATGATTATGATCGTTACATTATGATTTTGCCAAATGATTCTTCGCAGTCTTCTAGCCATGAAAAATTGTTTAGAGATTCTGGCATTTTACTATGTGTTGCCAGTTGCGCATGAATTAGAGACAACAATTCGGCTAATTTTGAAATGAATTGATGGTAATAATTGACGAATTGTTGAATTTTTTTGATCTATGTTGCGGACACTAATTCTTGCAATCAAATGCTACATCATCAATATACGTGAAAACAAAATTGAATCGCTTGAGGGCCAAGAATGTCAATTTCGTTTGTACTGATGAACAGGAATGAGCTGAAAGAAGCAATTCGTCAGTTGAAACAAACAATTCGCTGAGCAGCATCGCATTTGCATCAAAATCACTAACAGTCAGTAAAACTACAATCAAATCAGTAAACAGCCGGAAATGACAATTCTGCGATTTCAACGATGGGATATTACGCTAATGAGTTGCATACACACTATTCAGTTCAGACAGACCGGTCGCCACGGAAATGCAGATGCTTTATCGAGACTCCCAATGGGGCCTGATTAAGATTTTGACGATAAGGAAGAGTCATGTTTGGAAGTTGAACAAATCTACATGTCGTTATTAGACGAATTTCCGGTTAATGCAAAATTAGTGGCCAAACAAACACTCCAGGATCAGCATCTGCGAGAGGTTTCGGAATTTGTAAAAAAGGCCAGCAGCCACTAATCGCGCGGCAATATCTGAAGAAGAATAAATAGATCGTTGAAACTGTTATTAAACCGAAGGGAAGGCGCGTGTATTTCAAAACCAGTTACGAAAACGAGCTGTTACGTTGCCTATCGGAAACCGTTGTGGTTATGAAGATTCAAGAGTCATCGGAGAAAGTCAATACCGTCATAAGGGACAGGCAATCAGCACACGGAAAGGAATTGTCCGTTTCTTCTCGCTCTGCAGGCAGCCCGCAATCACGCCCAGAGGCACCTCAATCGTATGTGCCAATAGCACAACAACGTACCGGAAACTTTCGATCGATGACAAGATTTTTATTGAAACTTCAAAAATTGAGACAAAGTCAGAATTTGGTGAAATCTTTTCATAAAATTTGTATGTCAACAAAGTTTGTTTAACTTAAAGTTTATTTATAGGTTAACAATGTGCGTGTGATTAACAGATAAACAATTCTAAACTACGTAAACAAATTTGCACAAAATTTTCGATAAATCACTGTAAAAAATGTAAGACGATCACGATAGCAAACAACCATAATACATAAAAAGTAGTAAACAACAACTTTAAACCATTGTATACAATTGTTGTTTATAATTGTAAACATATTATTGTAATCAATGAAACAATGGCATATTTATTTACTTTGCCACAGAATTACCGTTTAATCTACAGATTAGAAGCAAACAGTCACACTGTTCTTTAGTCAAACTAACAATAAAACCCAACCCACTGCTGAAGGCATAAGTTCAATATGCACTCGCCAAATTCAAAATTTATTATGGAATTTATGGAATATGATCCCCCTGCCCAAAACTAAACTAATCGCAACCTATTTACCAATATTGTGTACAAAGTCAAAATTTTGTTATCAAATTAATCGCAAAGAGATTATCTTTCACATCGTTATCGTGTGAGCTACAGTTTTATCCAAAAACAATTTTGTATTTTTTGTAGCTATAAATAAAATTAAAAAAAATAACAAATAAGTCTTAAGCACCAAAAAATGTTTAGCTAAGTCATAAAAAAAACAGAACGCTTATCTTTCAAATTAAATGTAGTATAGTACATATATGCACGAGTACACAAATCTGCGATAAAATTTGTTGTACAAATATCTTAACTGTGCGAGAGATAAGAAACGTAAGGGGTAAGTTGTAAGTCACTGCATTAAAATATTTATTTTTACTTATCTCTGCGTATAATCACAAATAGATTATTTGATAATTTCGGTTCCTTGTATATTGAAATAAATTTATGATCAGAAAAGAAACTTTGGACAGTGCGCCAATTACGACACACGAAACTCATGTTCAATATTTTCAACAAACCGACAGATAGTCCACTACTATTAATTGTGCAGCCTTATAATATGATAAAACGGTCTTTGGATCGTATGACTTTTTTGTCGTACGCAAAATTCTCTTCAGAATTAATAGCAGGACAGGTAGATGGTTTGTAATTCGACTCGGAAAAAGCATTACTGCAGGAAAGTTGAAGGAAAAGTTCAACATAACGTTTCACACGCTAAATCACTATCCGGAAAATTTGTGTTTTTACTTGCGCTCGATTATACAACGTTCAACAATGATAGCGACCGTTTTATTGTAAACGTACGTTTGAGTTTAGATTAAAATGTTTTGTTATGATTTACGTTGTATGTAAAGTCTTTACAATAAATAAAAACTTTTAGTGCTGATAGGTTATCCGAACTTAGCTTAGGCTCTGAGTTTGACCTCCTTACTCAAATGTGGTGAGGTTTCAAAAAATAAACCTTGCGTCAACATCCAAGGGTGCTTCCAAGTGAGCCCACGTTTCTTCTGATTATTCTACTTTTACGCTGACGTGACTGCGGTCTCATTTTTTAAAAAACTAGTAATGGTGAGACTTATGTATGGTTTTGTGGTCCTCCTTCAGAGGAACTTACTATTTTAGTAATACGCAAAAAGAAGAGAATACTCCCTGTGATGATTGGTTGTGATGTTAATGCTCATTACAATCTAAACTGGAAAGTGACGAATGATATTCTCACTTCGGCTCACAGGCTATCGCTTTTAATTGCTAGCTTGTAAACCGTACCAAAATGGGAGATTGCTTGATTGGGATTTATTCCTCTCGAGCCCCCGATTTTTCCCTACAAGGGGAATTCATTCGGTTGAGGACATTGAGTTACAAGCAAATTCTCTGTCGAAAGCAATTACATCTGCTTTCGAAAATGCTTGCCCTCTTATTACCAAAAAAAAGTCGACTTGATAGCCGACGCCCTTTTGATGGGAGGTTAAGGTATTCCAAAAAAGAGATAGGTTAGTTGCTTTTTCTCGAAGATTTGTCAATCTCGGTATTCTTATGAATGGAGCCTGTTCTCCTTTGCACCTTATAAACCCAATTGGTTTGATGCGATTTTTCCTACTGTATTGCACCAGAGGCCTTCCCTTATTCGGAACGATTTGCTCTAAATTTTTCAGGCGTACTTTGCTTTTGGTACTGTTCCGCATTCGTGGAGTTTAAGTAGGGTTATTTTTATTCCTAAAGCTGACTACACTGAGCCAATTCATTTCGGCGTATTATTCTGATGGCCTACTTTTTTTAAACAACAAGCGGAATGCTTACAGAGTTCAGAGATGAAACTATTGTCATTGGGTCGAATCTAGTCTTATTCGATTTATTGAAATGCGCTTTGCTTATTGTAGAGGGGTGGTGCCTTGAGAGAGGGTTGTTATTAGCAAGTAGGTAGAAATATTGTGAATGGTCTGCTCCCTTACGTCTTGGGCAGGTGATCAAAGATCAGGACTCGCAAAGCATCTGGTATTGTGTTAGATAGTAAACTGTCCTGGAAATATCACCTGGTAAACAAGCTTCAAAAAGCCACTGCTATACTTTAGCAACGTAGAAGGGCATTTGGAAAATCATAGGGATTGCCTCTCAAGATGTTGATGTTTGTTTACAAATCACTTGTCCTACCTTTGCTATGTTACGCTTGTATTGTTTGGTGGCCTATCATTAACTTAGTTTGAAATTTTAATTCAGTTTCAATCTCGTCAATCTTTCAGCAATAATCTTGATAACAAGCAACTCTGGAAAATTTGAAATATTACCGAAAAAGATCATCTGTGTAACTCAACATCCTCCAAGTTTATCAGTATATAGCTCAATGCTATAAAAATTTCTGAAAACCATATTCTGTAACAAGGGGCAGTGTAAATTTCTTGTAAATTTCGAGGAATATCGAGAAACTCGAAAAAATTCGAAATGTTCGAATAATCTCGAAATGGTCGAATAGTCTTACATTGCTAGAATACTCTAGCTCAGATATTCTCAAACATGTTCGAATATTCCCATAGAAAACTCGAATAAATTTGGAATCATATAACAATCTTGAAAAAACAAGAAACCACTCAGGATCTCGATTAATCTCGAAAATATTGTGTCATAAGCCACTCAATGCTATTTAATACTAACAATTTGGAAATGTAGATAAAAACCTTAAATAAGCTAAAACCTTCTTTAAATCCTGTAAACTATCAAAAATCTAGAATAATGCAATATTCTCAAGAAATATTCCGAAAATCTCGAATAATATTAGAATTCTGGAATAACCTTGAAAAATCAAAATATCAGTAACAATGTAACGATATTTAATAAATACTAAAGCAAATAAAAAGTAACAGAACATCTTTCTCAAAATAATAGCTAGAGGACGTCGACTAATCTCGGAAATACATATTGAATAATAATATTGATAATTTTGAATAACTTCTATGGCAAGCAACTAAAAGTTAATCAAACCCGGAAATCTGAAGGTTAATTCAAAAATCTGAAAATATCTAATTTCAACGCTTAATTCAATCCAAACAAATCACGAAAAAGGTTATAAATCTCCAAGAATCACTTAAAATATCGAAAATCCCAATTAAGACAATTCCAAAGTATGTAGGTAAATTAAGCTTTATTGACAAAAAAAAACGTTTAACCATCAAATTCTAAAATTGGGCGTCTGATGGGTAAAGCGAGTATGTAGGATATTAGTATTCTAATACCGCCTCCTAATTTAATAGAAGAAAAAAACTAATTCAAATCATCATGAAATTAAACTAAATTTAAATCTTTGCCATAGACAATCATAATAGATCTCTCATTTGACTAAAAACAGAAAATAAAAACAAAAATTTTCCATTCAAATATTATCGGTGTATTGCATATACGTATTATATTTGCAACGCATTCTAAAATCATTGCCTTATAAAATACACAACACAACGATACATTGGAATTATCAGAAGTTTTTGTTTTTTTCCTTTAGTTACTATGAAATGAGAAATCTAGTATGAATGTCTATGTCTTTGCGATGCTTGATAAACAAGGTTTTTCCAAGTGCCTTTGTCATTATGTCTGCCACTTGGTCTTCGAACGATGTTTGAACCATTTCATACTTCTTTGCTTGAACATAATCTCGTGTAAACATGTATTTTACATCCAAATGCTTCATTCGTTTGTATTCACGTGGCTCCTCAGCAATTGTGATGCACGATGTATTGTCTTCATGTATTGGAATCGGTTCATTGCAATTGATCTTCAGTTCAACCAATAATTTCTTTATCCATTCGCCCTCACTAACAGCTTCAGATAGTGCAATGTACTCAGCTTCAGTCGACGATTTACTAACAGTTTGCTGCTTGCGTGATGACCAACTGATGACTGTGTTTCCAAATAACTTGAACTGGATATGTAGTTGTGGATTTCGAATCATTTTTGTCACCTGCCCAATCTGAATCACTGTGACCAACCAATGTCTTTGCTTCGACGTCTTTCTTATAAACCATTTTCATGTCAATAGTGCCACGAATGTAACTCAAAATCCGTTTCGCTTAATTGAAATGAGTTTCGCTGAAACAATTTTGAAAACGGCTGAAATATCCCGTTGATGCACACAAATCTGGTCTGGTAGTCACATGTGCATAAATTAAACACCCAATCAATTCACGATATGGATGATTCGAACATTTTCCATTTTGACCCATATCAACATGTAAACCCTTTTCCATTGGTGTCGATTTAGGTTTACAATTTTGCATTCCAAACTTTGTAAAACTTTCTCCAAATATCTTGATTGACTCACCGTAATGGTGCCCTTTTCAATGTTTTGGTCAATCTGCATTCCCAAAAATGAGCTTGCTTTACCAACATCAGTCATATCAAATTCATTTGATAGTAGTTTGTTCACAGCTCCAATCATTTTGATATCTCGGCAAAATATCAATGTATCATCGACGTACAGAAGCACGTAACATATGATTCCATTTTGCTCCTTCACATATAAACATTGATCTGATTGGCAGCGCTTGAATCCAATTCGAATCATAAAATTATTGAACTTCTCGTTCCATGCACGCGAAGCTTGTTTCAGTCCATAAAATGCCTTGTTTAATTTATACACTTTATCACCTTGACCAAAACCCTCTAGAAGTCGCATATAAATGTCTTCGTTCAAATCACCGTTCAAAAATGCGCACTTAACGTCCATCTAATGAATGTGAATATCATAACGATTGGCAATTGACAGCAAAATTTTCAATGTAACTAATTTTGCCACTGGTGCATATGTTTCATCATAATCGAATCCTGGCTTTTGTGTAAAACCACGTGCTACCAATCTTGCTTTTTACTTATCAGTTGAACCATCAGCTTTTCTTTTCAACTTAAAGACCCATTTGTTTGTTAAGGCACTTCTACCTTTTGGTAAATCGCAAATACTCCAAGTTTTGTTGTCGATTATAGACTGATATTCACTATCGATCGCCTTTTTCCATTCTGGCCAATCAATTCGACGTTTTGCTTCAGATATCGATGATGGATCATCTTCAACAAACTGTTCAGCCGATAAAGCAAGATTTTCATCCTCTTGAAATTCTCCAGCAATCAATGTAGTGTGAAAACATTCACTCATAGTTGCCCATTCACCATATCGATTAGGCGCTTTTTCGTGGAATTGTCCTGTCGTTGTTACCAACACAATCCATATTAGTGCTGTGGATTTCTCGATTTTCGTTACCATCTAACTGCATATCATTACATTTATCGAATGACTATCACCCGAACTGTCATCATTAACCGCCTCTGAATCGATTATCTCAATCAATTATTTTCGATTTAAAACCGATGACTCGTTGAAAGTTACACTTCGGCCCACTATTTGCTGTTGTTGTTCTATATCCCATAGACGATATGTACCATATGATGAACCATATCCAAGCATAATACATTTCGATGATTTTGGCTGTAATTTTGTACGATTATTCGATGGAATATGATTATAACATTCACAACCAAAAATACGAAGATGTGACAAATTTGATTTTTGACCAAATCAAATTTCAGCCGAAGTTTTCGCTTCGAACTGCTTTCCAACTGCACTTGTCGGTGATCGATTCTTTAAATAATTTACAGTGATGATAGCCTCATTCCAAAATTTTCCATCCAGTTCACTTGCCAAAAGCATTGTTCTTGACTTCTCTTCAAGTGTTCGATTCAATCGCTCGGAAATAGAATTCATTTCTGGATTATACGGAACAGTTAATGACATTTGAATACCTTTTTCATTGCAGTAGCTCTTAAATTCATTTGACGTGTATTCACCACCATTGTCAGCTCTTAGTTTGGCCACCTTTTTACCATGAAGTGCTTCAGCCATTGCCACAAAAAGTTTAAACTTTTCCAACACTTCACTTTTCCGTTGAATGGAATAAACATTGGATGCTCTCTTGTTGTCCACATGAAATGTGACTTTATACAGATTTCCTTCGACAAACAGTACTTTGTATCCCTTTTTAGTCAAAACACGTATCGACATCAAGTTGCATTTCAAAACTTTCACCAATAAAACATCCTTCATCACAGTAGTCAATGTGTTACCATTATAAAATGTTTTCACTGGAATATCGCCACGTTTATTCGCAAAAATACTTTGATTTTTTTTTTTGCAATGGCAATTTTCAACTCATCGATTTCTTCAAGCTTACTAAAATGATTTTGTTCATCAGACATATGTTGCGTTGCACCAGAATCCATTGTGAATTCAATTTTCGATGTGTCATTTACGTTGATGTTATGCCGCTTTGTTTGTGCGTTACATGCTGCCGACTCACCAACACACGATTCCAAATCTACAAACCCACACATTGTCGATACTTCTTCTTTTTCTTCATTTGCTTTGTTAGCACTGGCCGAACCGTTGTTCTTTTTGTTTTTATTTAGAAAACGGTGAGACTTTTTGTGACCGGGTTTCGAACATTTAAAACAAATGATCTTCTTCGATTTTCCCTTTGACATCATTGCACCAGATTCACCTGATTTACTTGAACAATTTCCACCTGTTCGCTTATTGTACTCATCCATCAAACGCGTTTTGACAAAATCCAAAGTTAACTTGTCTGTGTCGATTGTCTCCAATGCCGTCACCAAGTTATCATAGCTCTTTGGTAATGTGAGTAACAAATGAACAACAATGTCAATCTTTTCCATCTTAGCACCCGCTGAAATTAGCTCACGAATTTTCTTGTCAAACAGCAAAAGATGCTCCACGATGCTATCACTTTCATGATATTTCATCATTAAAAATTGTTTTCGCAATAAAACTTGACTTGCTACACTTTTTCTTTCGAAAATACTCCACAATGCATCATACATGTTTTTTGCATGTGATTTCTCTCTTACGTATTCCAATTGATTGTCATGAATTGTTTGTACCAGCATTGACACGCATTTTTTTTTCTTACAATCTAATTTTATCACGTTCCTTGGCTTCCACACCAGCCAAAATTTCATCCAGTCCCTCATTGATGTATTTCCTCAAATCTCTTTCATCAAGTAAAACTCCAACTCGATATTTCCAATTACTGAAATTTGTCCCATCAAACTGTGTTATTTTGCTTATGCTGTTGGTTGTACTCTCCGCCATTTTTTTTTTATTTTTTTTTTTTTATTTGTATTTAGTACACTCGTTTCGACGACAATAAAAAAAAATTCAATTGACACAAAAAAAAAATCCAAAACTAATATTTTAATTAATTTTCCTTTACGGCGCTGGGTCCATAACCTCAGAGCTTTTATTTTATAATGTGAAAAAAAACAAAATATTTTAAAAACAAAACAGAAAACCTTTTTGTAACATAAGGCTCTTTGATTAAATTAGTATTCTAATATTTGTAATGATACAGCAATTCAATTAGCAAACGATAAAAATTACGATTACCAAATAGAAATAAATGCTTCGGCCTTACTATGCAATTCGACGACTATTTTCGACGGCTATCGTTTTGTATAAGAAGGTGCAGGAAGAAAAAAGAAAACAATAGTTATTGCGTTCCTTTTTCTTCTTGTACTTTCTAATACAAAACGATAGCCGTTGAAAATAGTCGTCGAATTGCATAGCAGGGCCCCAGGTCTCTCAGTTCTTTACGTCTACCTACACTATAACAAAGGTATTAATGCAACAACTCACAGAAGGCATCTGGGTGTTATTATAATTCGACCAACCAATTCCCATATCAAATTTTGTAGAAATATTACGCGACGATTATTTGGCCTTTATAGTAAAGTAACATATAAAAAGCTTAAGTAGTACATTTTTGACCCATGCTTTTTAGGGTTAAATTGTATCCCAATTGTAGTTGAAATAAAAAGTTACTTGCGTTTGATCGGCTGTCTTAAAAGTTGCATTTCACATTTAAACAAAAGAAATTTAAGTTTTGATTAAAATTTAATGTTGAAATAAGAGCAACGGACAAAATTAAGAAACTTGATAAATTCAGGGCAAATTTGAATGTAACTCTACAGATTATTTAGTTATTAGCGACTCTACTGTTCTTACAAAGAGTGTAATGACTCATAAACAAAAAAAGTTCAACTAACGACTCACATTTTAGTAGGTAAACAAATACTATATAATTACGTTACCTATCTGTGTGAAAAATCAATGCAAACTGTGCTCAGTAAATAGACTCGATTTGTTTACATTTGTGAAATTAATTTAAAATGATTTATATTTAAATTCCATTCCCGTTCCACTTCTTTGAACAAAAATAATCTAATCGGTTTAAAAGTACTCAAACAAAATACTAGAAGGTGGCTTATATAGAGGTATACCCCGTTTCACCCAAGTTTGGTGGCCAAAACCATTTAGTTCCAATGAAATATGAACTCGCGTGCGTCACATATTTGTATACAACTATGTATGCACCTTTTAATGTAGTTTAAAATAAAAATTAAATTGTTTACAAACGTAGCATACCAATTATATAATTTACATTAAACTTGCTCCGTGCTACAGTACTTGAATATAAATGATTTACAAAAATATTTACAAAAAACACATTCAGCATTGTTGAATTTACATAAATATTTAAATTGTTGCTGTAAATTTTGATATCTAGACGCTTAAACGAAACATATAATTACCATATAGTACAAAATTGAGTTATAAACTATTTCCAATTAGAATTCTGTGTGTGTATGCATTTTACGCGGCCTTGACTTTGTGTAAAAAAAAATGTAGAGAGACTGTAGACAAAATTTGTCACTAGAAATTTGTCAAATTATAAAAATAACGTGATCTAACTAAAAAGTATGACGGGGATTTTCTCATTTAGCCGTGAAAAATGATCGACTTATCCGCCCTATGCCGCAGCCAAATCATTGATATTTTGACGTACGAACAATTTTTTTTTTTTATTTTGGCATTGGTTTAATTTTTAATGTGTACAAGAAATTTGATATATTAACAATTTCGGGGTCATTAACATCCCGGGGGGGCCACAACAAGTATTTACCATTTTAACCCTAGTGACTTGAAATTTTCAATCTTCTTGTAACGTTTATATAAATGCGCATACAATTTATAGGTGAATTACCTTTATTCCCCATATACTAAATCCCATTCCATCATGTTGACAACAACAACATCGTGTACAAAATAAACTTTGGAAAGAAAAGTGGAAATTAATCTATCGTAAAATTTTCTTTGTATTTTTATTTTCCAATTTTTTTGTGAAATGTTAATTCGTTTGCGTGACGTAATATTACTTTAAGTTCTTGAAAACATGACTGATGAACGTATTAAAACATCTGAGAGTTATGAAATTTGGTTGGTACGAAACTACCCCTCCTCTCGTCTCTTATCTATTTTTAACAACTTAACTGATAATTTTGTTGGCTATACACAATTTTTGGTTTGCCTCAAAATATAAAAGAAATTTTGTGTTTTTGTTGGGTTGTAATTTAAACCATATGAAAATGTGACGTTAATTATTGAGGTTTAAATTATATAAAAGTTTGTTTTTGTTTGCTAAAATGTCTTAATATAGGAATTTAATGGTTTTTGATGATATTTTTAGGCGACGAAAACCATGAAATTTTCAATTAAATTCACACTATGGATTTCTTGGACGCATAAGGATTTCTTCAGAATATGGTTAGAACTGGCCTTGCGATCAATAAGTCAGTAGTCATCACCAGCAGCGTTTGCAACGGCTATCGCACAGTCTGGGTAGTGGATCTGTGGTATTAAAAAAATTAGCATTTCTGCGGCACCTAGAAGCTCGATGTGAATCTCAAATGGACGGATGTAATTAGCAGTTCGTCGAGATATACGAATATCCGATGATGATACTCGTGAGGGATTACACGATATACATTAAACGAGTTATGGTTTGAGGAGCGTTACATAGCCCGAAAAGTATAACCATAAATAGATAAAGAGGACTGCCATAGCAACCGTAACAGCAGTTTTACCTTTATGATTTTGCCAGAATGCATCTTTAAGATCCAAATTAGAAATGAATTCGGTGTTTTCCAAATGACTCAGATCGAACTCAGAATCGAACTTAATTCGAGAAGACCAAGGACTATTTGGTTCTTCTATCACTCCGAGCTCAAGCTTAACGAGGTGACCTGTCTGACAACTTTTGTATTTGGAGTACTATGTTTCAAAACTATGGCTTAAGAGATTAGTACGGTACAACCTAATTTGGCGCAAGACGGAAACTAATCTATGATTGCATTTAGTTTAAACCGTTGACTTTGAGTTAAACTATGAATTTCGAGTAAACTATAAAGGTCTTAACAGCACAACGGTGGTTTCTGCAAGTTTGGAAAAACGTGTACGATCCTTGAAATTTAAGTTTTGTCTGGAAATTAGTTTTTGCGTCTGTTGTGAGAGGAACTTTTGACATCTTTGATTTTCAAAGTCCGTTATGTTTGGTTTGGTTTTTCCAACATTTTAACAAGGCACGTTCTGATGGCATATTCTTACTTCGACTCTTAGACGCGTGAAAATCAGTTACGAAAGGGTTTGAAATATTTGTGTTACTATATCTTCCTGCGATTTATCCATTTGTTACAATTTTGAAAGTTTCAAAATTGCAACTCTTGACTTATAATCTATTTACCATTACGGATTTCGTTTCTGCATATGCTTGTGCCATGGTGCACCCTGTACATTTTTCATAATTAATCAATGTATTGTTTGGTGTTGTACTGTTGGTCTTTGCTGGTGATGATCATACTGTAATTCATATCACGATTGATACCGGTAAACAGATAAAAAAAAAAAAATTTGCATTCACATCGGTCAGTCGTGGTCCGAAATTTATAAGAGCAAATTGTATTGCATTCTAATAAAATATAATATTTAGTCTTGTGCCCAGTTCATTAATTTTGTAAGTTTCTAATAGAAGTTTTGCTCTCAGGCTATTAGATTTATAGTGTAACATTTACTTTTAGTTAACAAAATTCTATAATTCATTATTTTCTATTTATCGGAATTCTAATGGCCATAAACAAGTTCTTGATATCCAAGAAAAATAACTGACATTTAAACTGTTATTTCAGAACATGTTTATTATATTATGTGTTTCTTAGAAATGAAATAATCTTTTAAAAATTCATCTAAACTCGAATACTTAAATAGAGATTCAAAATTAGATCGCCCATATAGGTTTTTAGGTAGGTAGGTAGTTGGAAAAAAACGTAAATATTTTAATCATCTAAAAAAGCTTTCTGCTTAAAAATTATATTTCTGAATTACCCAGAAAAATTTGTTTATCTGCCGCTGGTGAGCAGATGAATAAATTTGTTTTTCACATTATTTTAGGGGAGATATCAAAATAGATAAAATTTTTAAATTTAGATCAAATTCTATAAAAAGCTTAAATATTTCATGAAGTTTATAGACATTTCAAAATATAAAAATATTTCTTCAATCTATCTGTATTGACCCTGACTACATTCGTTTAATATTTAAACATAGAGACGTTAATTTAAAACATAGAGTGTCAGCATATTGCATGTTGTGTAAAGCAACATATTTATAAAACCCGTCAAAGAGATAATTCGAAAATCGCCTGCAAATAATTTTTTTTTTCGCTGGCGCTACATCCCATAGAGGGATTTGGCCGCTTCATGATTAAGTTTCGTAATCATTTTTTTAACGGATAATGAGTGATTAATTCATTGATCCAACATTAACCAGCCGTGATTTTTTCATCATCCGCCGAGAATTGAACTCGGGACCTCCGGAGCTTAAAGCAAGATGCTAACCACTGTGCCACCGGGGCGGCAAATAATTTTGGTCTGACGAATAAAGTCCAAAGTATTGTGTCGATTATGTCCTTTACGAGATCCGCTCGAAACGCGACATTTCAAAATGCGATAATTTTTCATGTGATACCAGAAATTGTGCTGTTACCAGGGTGCCGAGTGATGTATAAAATACATACGACCCGAGTAACCAAAAATGGTGATCACAAAATTTTAGACCAATTTGTCACAAAATGTAAGTTCATTTTTGTCAGAAAATAAGTTGACAATTTGGAACTTATTTATGCGGGTATTTTGTGACAAAATGAATGTTTATTTTACTCCCCAAAAAAAAAAAAAATTTTGATCATTTTTGATTATTTATAATTCGCTAAGTCACTACGTTCTTGCCTCATACTTAATGTATGAAGTTGGAATTTTATTTTTGTAGTTTGCGTTTGGTCGTAGCTACCTGAGTACCTGATAAGTAGACCGAACTTTTTGTTTGTACGAGCTTATCTGTACGAAACCAAACTACCACATAGAAAACTCAAGGAAAGTTTTCATTTTTCAGAGTTGAGAGTTTGAGACATTTTGTATTGACTCTCGGCTCGGGTTAAAGTACGGGGGAGATTTTGATATTTCTACATTTTTGGTAGATATTTTTTTTTAAATAAATAAAAATATCAAATAAACCATATAATGGAGTATTTTTTACAAAATTATTTAAGTAGGGTCATAAAAAATTTTCTTACGCATAATTGCATCAATAAACCAACAAAATTGTTGATAATTAAGAGAAAAAACTATCGAATTTGTGGTTATAATTTCAACAAATAGTTCATAATTAGTTCCACAGTTAAACCACCAATTATTCAGAAAATATCGAGAAATATTTTACTTTATTACCATAAAAAAACTGTCGAATTTGTGACTAAATTTTCAACAAATATTTCAAAAATATTCCACCAAAAACCGACCAATTTGATTTACAAAATGTTCGTTTACGCGTGACAATCGGCGTCAACCCCATCAACCATTTTTCATCCATATTGTGACAACTTTTTGTCACATTTTTTCCACCAATCACCATTTTATGTGAAATTTTTGTCGCTTTTTTGTGACACATGGTTACTCGGGGAGTAATAGCAAAACGTGTTTTGAGTGAAGTGCGATTGGATAATCTCTAAAAGTAAAGTGTATTTGCCTAATTTTACCCAAGGTCATTCGAGCCATAACCATCGCCACTTTTTAAATGTTGCTCAACCAGACACGTGTTATGAAAAGTGCAGTGAAAGGTGTTTATAATTATGGCGCAACCAATAAAAATATTATTTGGAATGTTAATTTATTTCCTTTGGCTTCTTGGTTTTTTGTCTATTTATTATAATATTTCCTTGTATTGTTTTTCCAAGCCAAAACAGTTTTTTAAAATTTATATACAAATTTTATTACACTTTATACAGCACCGATATTTCGCCTTATTATGGCATAATCATGGTCTAAAAATAAATAAATATACTTTAAAAAGTTTTTTTATATAAACTACAAACATTATAAAACTTATAACTAAAAAAACCTTATAATTTTACAATTTTTTAAAAAATTTTTTTAGTTTTAATTATTTAATTCTTACTAGTTTTAGTTATTTAGTTTTTAATATTTAGTTTGTTCGGCATTTTTTTATAAGTGTTTTCTCCATTATGTCAAATATTAAAAGACAACAATTAAAAATGGCCAATTTTACAAGTTGTAAAGAAGTAATTATGTTATTGTAAGTATCATGCAGAAAAAAGTTTAAATACAGGTTATTACAAGTTTACACGATAATTATTAGTATCATTCCGGCGTTTTTGTTTTCGTTCACTTTCATATTTTAATTTTGCAATAATTTGTTTTTGTTTAGTGTTAATAAATTGTGTATCACACTTAAAATTAACCACTTTATTTTTGTTATATAGTATATATGCCGATTCAATCAGTTCTCTTTTTCGTTTATTCTTCTCTATTTCAAGAATTTTAGGTTCGTCCAAATTAAAGTTATGCTGTTCATGTATATGATGGTGCGCTAAAGCCGTCGATTTTCCACCGTTCCTGCAGTCACTTTTATGTCTTTTTATTCTATTGTTTAAATTTTTACTATGACCTATATATGTTTTTTCACAATCGTTACATTGTATTTCATATATGACGTTATGTTTTTCTTTAGTTATGTTATCTTTTAGTTTTGTGTACAGTCCTTCCATTTTGTTAATAGGTTTACATCCAATTTTGCTATTCCCATACTTTGTAAGAGTAGTTTTGATCTTGTCTGTTAATATTGGAATATATCTAAGTGAGCCTATTATTTTTGGTTGTTGTTCATTGTTATTTTCGTTAAGTATTTCTGGTGTTTTTATATTTTCCCTATGTTGTAATGTCGTGTTACTGCTATTGTCATTTTTACGTTTCCTTTCAATTTTGTTCATATTTTTGTATATTAGTTTTTTAATTAGATTTTTAGGGTAGTTATTAATTAATAAGATATCATAAATCCTGTCAATATTTTTATGTAAGAATTCATTATTACTTACATATAATATTTTATATATTAATTGGTCTGCAACGTTTTTCTTTATTTGAAATGGATGTTTTGATAAAAAGTTTAGAACTCTACCTGATGAAGTTGGTTTTTGATACAAGTTTGTTATTATTTTGCTATTATTAGAGCTTCTAATTATTTCTATATCTAGATAGTTGATTTTTCCATTTTGTTCTTTTTCAATCGTAAAATTAATGTTTGTATGGTATGTTTCAAATATGTTTTTCAATTCTACAATATATTAATATATTAATATATTAATATATTAATATATTAATATATTAATATATTGTAGAATTGAAAAACATATTTGAAACATACCATACAAACATTAATTTTACGATTGAAAAAGAACAAAATGGAAAAATCAACTATCTAGATATAGAAATAATTAGAAGCTCTAATAATAGCAAAATAATAACAAACTTGTATCAAAAACCAACTTCATCAGGTAGAGTTCTAAACTTTTTATCAAAACATCCATTTCAAATAAAGAAAAACGTTGCAGACCAATTAATATATAAAATATTATATGTAAGTAATAATGAATTCTTACATAAAAATATTGACAGGATTTATGATATCTTATTAATTAATAACTACCCTAAAAATCTAATTAAAAAACTAATATACAAAAATATGAACAAAATTGAAAGGAAACGTAAAAATGACAATAGCAGTAACACGACATTACAACATAGGGAAAATATAAAAACACCAGAAATACTTAACGAAAATAACAATGAACAACAACCAAAAATAATAGGCTCACTTAGATATATTCCAATATTAACAGACAAGATCAAAACTACTCTTACAAAGTATGGGAATAGCAAAATTGGATGTAAACCTATTAACAAAATGGAAGGACTGTACACAAAACTAAAAGATAACATAACTAAAGAAAAACATAACGTCATATATGAAATACAATGTAACGATTGTGAAAAAACATATATAGGTCATAGTAAAAATTTAAACAATAGAATAAAAAGACATAAAAGTGACTGCAGGAACGGTGGAAAATCGACGGCTTTAGCGCACCATCATATACATGAACAGCATAACTTTAATTTGGACGAACCTAAAATTCTTGAAATAGAGAAGAATAAACGAAAAAGAGAACTGATTGAATCGGCATATATACTATATAACAAAAATAAAGTGGTTAATTTTAAGTGTGATACACAATTTATTAACACTAAACAAAAACAAATTATTGCAAAATTAAAATATGAAAGTGAACGAAAACAAAAACGCCGGAATGATACTAATAATTATCGTGTAAACTTGTAATAACCTGTATTTAAACTTTTTTCTGCATGATACTTACAATAACATAATTACTTCTTTACAACTTGTAAAATTGGCCATTTTTAATTGTTGTCTTTTAATATTTGACATAATGGAGAAAACACTTATAAAAAAATGCCGAACAAACTAAATATTAAAAACTAAATAACTAAAACTAGTAAGAATTAAATAATTAAAACTAAAAAAATTTTTTAAAAAATTGTAAAATTATAAGGTTTTTTTAGTTATAAGTTTTATAATGTTTGTAGTTTATATAAAAAAACTTTTTAAAGTATATTTATTTATTTTTAGACCATGATTATGCCATAATAAGGCGAAATATCGGTGCTGTATAAAGTGTAATAAAATTTGTATATAAATTTTAAAAAACTGTTTTGGCTTGGAAAAACAATACAAGGAAATATTATAATAAATAGAATAAAAATATTAATGCGCAAAAGATCGAGCATCAACGACTGATCGGACCAGCTGGGTGATACCGAACCAACCCCAAATCTCCTACGAAAGGAAAGGCAGAAAGAGTTTAACTGAAAGGCAGAGGCTCAAGCTTCGTTTATTTTGTAGAAATCGAAATTAGTGACATCACCAATTTTGACAAAACAGGACTTCAATCAGGAATTTATAATTCAGACTGAATCAAAGAACCGATTCAACCATCTGGTTCTCGTCAGGAGTTTCTGAGGAGATGTTACGATGACCCATATGGGTGTGTCGACGACACTCCTTCCGCGACCAAAGAACACCAATAATATAGCCGCGAATGCTATATGTCACAGAGAAATATGTAATAACATGCAAAAGCTGCCAGCTTAACAAGTATTGTTATTGATTTAATTTTTTTTTGTTGTTGCGCGAACTCGCACTTGTAGAGTACCAAAAAACACAAAGTGACTTATGTGCGAACCATTAAATATAGCGATAACCAAAATTAAGTTATCCAGTAAGGCTCCAGTAACGAAGGGCACAACCATCAAGCAAGACCATGTCGCCGGTGCGAAAACTGTAAGAAGGGGAAGGTAAGCAGCGGTGAGTATCATCTGACCTTCCCACATTTTTCCCATTAATTTTTAGTCACAAACAGAATTCCGTGCACACAAGGCAGATTTCCTATTCGATCCGCCCCGTGTGGACTGCTCGAGCGAAGTAGGAACACCATAACGCATTTATATAGGCTTCATCTTTGAGGTGGCGCCCCATTCTATTTAATATTTATTCCCCGTCAGGAAATCCACGAGCTAGGCGGACGAAATTTTGTTCAGTTTCCGAGCCTCCTCAGTTGCCTGGCATTTATGTTGTTTTTTTCATTTTGCATAGCACTTGACGCAGCCAATTCAATCAAAGACCATCTTTTGAGTCTTTTGAGAAATTCAACGGCTCACTTTTATATTCTCAAGGTAAGTAGCGCGTTACAGGTTTTTAAAACATTTTACGTCGAAAATGACGTAAATCAATTATTTTTATTAATCAATTCGGAAACTACACAGGACCACAAAAAAAAATGAGTGGAGTTTTCCTTAAATCAGACCCCAAGTGGATTACATGTTTAAACAAACTAATAAACTAGATTACAAACTAATAACCTCAAAATCTTTAACCTCAAAACTCATAAATCTCAAATCCCCATAAACTATAAAACCCAAAATGCACCAAACAAAATAAAAAAATTACACGCAAAACTCAAACTTCAATCCCGAAGAGTTTTTTAGCTTTATAATTCCTCGTCCATCACTTCATTACCTCAAAACCCATAAGATCCATAACCGTGAAGTCCCATAACCCTATAAACCCAACATCCTATAATCCTAGTAATCCAAAACCTCATAACCCTATAAACCCAAAACTCCATAATCCTACAACTCTTAAATGCGACAAAAAAATACTTTGAGATGGACCGTTAGAACTCCACAGCACCACATCTCTATAAGTCCATTACCTTTCAACTTGTAGTAACCCTATAACCACATAACCCTATAACCCTAAAATGCAACCTTAAATGTACTTGCACGTTAGACTTGAGTTCTGGGTACCTCCACGCGGTGACGGTGGGCAACAGATTTGTTCCGCGATCCGGCCAAAGTCCCTGGATCATGGCGCTCATGCCGTCTCATAGATGAACGATGAAACATCAGAAGAATCAGGAGACGAGACTAATAAAATTCCCAATGGGTTCTCTGAACAAGAGCTTACTGACTTGTTCCGAGATGCTGGACTTTCAAAAGAACTTGGAATGAGTATAATGTTTCTTATGAAGCTAATGACTGGCGTCTATTCATAGATTCGTCAACACGTAGTTTAAAAGCAGTCTTGCTACATAATGGCAACCATCTTGCTCTGCTATGTGTTGGTCATTCGGTTGTGTTAAATGAGGAGAACCACAATCTTTGCTTCCTACTCGAAAAATTAGATTACGCTAAACACAAGTGGAAAATATGTAGAGATTTAAAAATAATAACAATTTTATTAGGTCAACAAAGTGGTTGGTCAACTAGAAACAATTTAACTCCAGAATATAAAAATATCATAAAACAGAGTCCAATACCAACAGATAAAGTAATCCTTCAACCATTATTTATAAAGCTGGGACTTGTAAAATAATTCGTCAAAGCCATGAAAGCTTTTATGTACATTTCGAAAATCATTTTAAAATTATCGAGAATTTCGAAATAATCTTAAAAACGTCGAATTTTCAAAGTACATATCTTGAATATTCTAAAAAATTTTCAAAGGGTGTACCAAGTTCCTCTTAGAAAAACGTATATACGTATTTATATGTAGTGGTAATGTGGATAAAGAAAGCAATACCCAATAGATTATAAAACAATTCAGTGGCAATTTTTATTTAAAAACGAAACCGAACAATATTTTCCTCCAGTATCCGTGGTATGCACTTGATGAAGAAATTATCAAATGGCCGGTCTCTGGGGTCGGCCATATAAATAACAAGCAATATTTGGATCAAATGTTGTACGAATTTCCTCCGATGAAATTTGTTCAACAAAAATCAAAAGTCCCAAAGTCAAATGATTTTTCTCGCGGGACTTTTGTATTTTGTAGAACAAATTTCGTTGGCAGAAAATCGTACAACATTTGATGCAAATACTGCTTGTTATTTATATGGCCGACTCCAGGGTCCGGCCATTTGATAATTTTTACTTCAAGTGCATTCTACCGACATTCGAGAAAAATTATTTGACTTTGGGATTTTTGATTTTTGTCAAAAACAAATGGTGGGCCGACCCAACAGTCCGGCCATTTCATAATTTTCTCATCAAGTGCATCTACGGACATTCGAGAAAAATCATTTGACTTTGGGACTTTTAATTTTTGTTGAACAAATTTAGTCACTTTCATCATTTGTTCCACTATACAAAAATCGCCTAAATGTATACTATTTATTTTACTTACACTACTACATTTTTTGCTATTTGCTAAGAACTTCACTTCGGTTATTACAAATAAATCAACCCAGCAAACTAAACTCGTTATCATTTGATGTCGAACGTATTACGTGTATTCACTCTAACAATCATATTCAGCAACCGAGAATAAACTGTTGGCCCTGTCTTAAGAAAATATTTAATAGCAACAGGATTCTTCTTTCTATATAAGCTGAACTACCTCCTTTTCTTAAAAAAAATCCTTGAAATGTCACGTTGTGCAAATTTGAAAGAGTGGTCTACTTTAAACTTAATCTGAGCTATCATCTATCTAATTTTGACTTTGCGCTAATATTCGAAAGCTTGATAAATGCCGTGAGATCCCCTGCAGCCGTGGGTGCTTCGGGTACCTAATTACGTCACTGCTTCCTTCTGGAATTATTTATACATCTGAAATCCTCATCATCATACGAAATTATCTTACTCATTATCTTGCGCAAAAAAAGTCACGCGTCAACAAAACACATCACCGACAAATGGAAAATTTATCAATCAAATAATGACTTGGCTAAAAAAGAAACTCAAACGAAATCTTAATATTAAGTCTTACATTGTATGTATATACAGAAAACGCGTCTATTATAGAGAGAACAAACGAGTAAAAAGAAAATTCATCTTTTCAACAAGTTGCATTAAATAAATATTATTTTTATCTAAAAATAAATTTACACAATTTATCTATTTTTGTAGATTTTCCATCATACATAATAATATGTACTAACTATGTATACACAACATTAGGTATAGTACATACAATATAATTATGTTGTAAACCAATAAATTATTAAAATAATTTTCATCATTAGATGAACATTTCTTTTTCCAAAAATTTTAATCGTACACACTTTGTATTAAGCCAGTATGTATATTTAATAAAAATCTGCCAACGCATTCTAAATTAATACTGTATGACAATTTTATAGAGAAAGAAAATTTATTTTTAGTTTTCTCTATTCACAGAAATAAAATTAAGAGTGTTAACCCGATTAAAATTTTAATCACGTCAGAAGCATACTCGCCTTACACAATATTTGATGTCATCGGAAGCGAATGTATTCAACAAGTGCCAATTTATTTATATGCCCATCACAACCTCCTGAATAGGTTAATTAAATTAAATACGCAGACATTTAGTCTATATAATTTATAATTTATTTACATTGATATTCAATTTCATTCGATTTCGATTTTAATGAAGAGATATCCTCACGCGACAAAATAACGATCAAACAAACCAATTTTCGTTTTTTATTTTTATCACATTTTCTTCATTTCTGGGTCAAGGAAACGTTTTTTTTTTGTTTACAAAAAATTTTTTAAAAAAAGAAAACAAAGGAAAATTATTTATTACCATTTATATCAGATTCTAATAAATTTTCACGGTTGTGTTTTGTTTTGGTGGAAAAATAAACTTTTTTTTGTTTTGTTTTTTGGTGAATAGCCCAATTTTTATTATTATTTGTATGTACAGTGCCGAGGTGCGAGTAAAGCTTTGTCTGGTACGCTTACGCATCTAACAAAATTATTTATGCGAATCGCTTTCATATGCTCGTTAATAAAAAAAAGTCGTTAAATTTTCCGAAATTGTTTTTTTTTGTATAGTAAGTACAAGAAGAGAAACAAAAGACGTCGGCAAAATTATATAAAATAAATAAGAAGAAAGTAAATTAATTAAATGTTTTTTTTTTCTTTATGCATATTAAATTGAAATAAGACAATTTTTTTTGTTGTCTAGAAGTGAGTGTTGGCGAAAATTTAATTTTCATTTTATTTTTGTGAAGAGGCCATAAATAATTTAACGTTTCATTATCAAACCACAAAGCACGTTGTTTAAAAACACATTATATGTACATAAACGTATGTCAATGACGTGCTTAGCTGTGATAATTTATTTGCGATTCGTGGATAAGGGAAGCAGTAATAATTAAACAAAGTCAAAACCATAGAAACAAAAAGTTTGGACAGACAATAAAATTTTTGATTAGATTTTACGTAAATTGTCAAATTAATTTCGAATTTTTTATTTTGTTTTTTTTTTGTGGGAATTGGCCTGTAATGGGACCGTATCGAAATCTTAATTCTTAAAATCTTACTTTTATCGAAATCTTACTTTTTGACTAATCTTACTTTCTTGAAATCATGATTCTTCATATCATACTTGTGCAGTCAAAAAATCTTATTTTTTTGAAAAATCTTACTTTTTCTAAAAATATATTAAAATGATTAAAAATATTTGAATAAACAATAATATTAAGAGGATTAGTAAGAAGGAATCCTATTAACAAATTATTTTTATGTATTTCTTGTGGTATTATAATTAAGCCATTTTTGCTTTATTGAAAACGAAATCACAATTAAGCAACCGGAACGTAGCCAAAATAATTGCTTTTGCTAATGAACATTTTGCAGAACCTAGGGCATTTCGTAATTTAATAATTTGGAGGGATGAGAGTAAATCCAACGTGGTTGAAGGTGAAGAGAGATTGTTATGATTCTATGGTTAAAAATGCACTAACTATTTTGGAAAATGTATAACATTAGAATACACTAATAATAAAAAAAAAAGAAAGATAGAACGAGAGAACATCGAGAGAAAATAGAACCGTTGGAGTCAGGTCAGTGTGCGGTCAGCGGTTGAATAGTATACTATATAGTCATTGTCATACAGTCCACAAAAATAGAAAAATAAAATTATATTGGAATAAATGTAAATTAAACCGTGGCTTTTTATTTCCCAAAAAAAAAATAATATAGTGCAAAACACAAGAAGAAGAAAATTAAGTATACGATTAATCATTTGATCCATCGAGCGGATATACGTATTTCGTATTTGTGTAGAAAAAATTATAACTGGAGTTTAGATCGAGAAACCGTTATAACCGCATGTTGAGCAAGTAAATAACATTGAAGAAATATGGTGCGCCAGTGTGATCATCAAGATTGAACATTATTAATTGGTGATTAATAACTAACAGGTATTTATTGCGATAGTTTGGTAGTTTTGGTGAAGTATTTTAGATATTTGGTGCGATATCGCGATAGCATTAAAAATAATAGATTTTGAGTTCGGTTTCCTAACCTTGAATTGTGTTGAAATGGATGTCGAACACGTAAAAACAGAAATTAAAAAGTTAATTCGTAAACGATCGGGTGTGAAAATACGATTCAGTACTCTGAAGAAGTATATAGATAATTTTGTCGAGGAGAATGAACAGAGTGAATTTCTTTTGAATTGCCGTTATGAAAAATTGGACGATTGTTTAGGTAGTTACGTTGAGGTGTATGGTAAGCTGGTTGATTTAGTATCGGAGTTAGAGGATGAAACAGAATTAGAGGGGATTGAGTTAGATTATTGCGAATTTCAGGACTCATTTTTTGAGTTACAGTTTTTGTATAAAAAGGAATTAGAACAGTATAAAAGAAATTCATCAGAAATCGATGAGGCTGAAACGTTACAGCAGACAAAGATGGAAGAGCTCAATGTAGAATCAAATTCTGATAGACCGTTATCGAGGAGAGATTCTAGCGTAACGAATAATGAAACAGGTGCAAGGGTAAACCCAAAAACTTGTTTAACATCGCAATTCACAAATCAATGTTTCAAGTCACAACCGCAATTTGAAATACCACAACAGCTTACATCAGTAGGAAAATCGCATTCGATAAAATTGCCAAGAATATCATTACCGCGGTTTAATGGTAATTTAGAGAAGTGGCTTCAATTTAGAGATTCATTTAGAATAATGGTAGCTGGCAATCCAGCATTGTCGGATTTAGAAAAATTTTATTATTTGAGTGGTAATTTAGATGATGAAGCTAAAGGTGTGATTGATGAAATAGAATTTTGTGACGATGGATTCAAACTCGCTTGGGATGCTTTGATTTCAAGGTATGACGATAAAAAATCGATAATTGACAAACATGTTCGGTCATTTTTCAATTTAAAGCCAGTTCAAAGGGAATCCAAGAATGAATTACAACAACTTTTAGATGATAGTTTAAGAAATTTACGTGCGCTAGAAAACTTGGGAGAAAAATTAAGTGACGTGGTGATAGTGTATACGATTAAAGAACGGTTAGATAAGGAAACTAGGAAATTATGGGAAAACGAATTTAAATTAAATATAAACCCAACTTGGAAACAAATGGTAGATTTCTTACAAGGTCGTTGTCGTATTTTAGCCGCTTTAGGTGATAATAGTAAACAAGAAATAGGTGTTTCATCAAACCATAAAAGGAAAGAATCTCATTCTAAATCGTTCGTGACATCTGAAATATCAAATACAATTAAATCGTATGTGTGTGGAATTTGTAGGCAGAATCATTTTATTACAGAATGTGAAAAATTTTTAAATTTAACCGCCGAACAGCGTTATGAAAAAGCTAGACAGATTGGTTTATGCCTTAATTGTTTAAAGGGACGACATAGAGCATTTGAATGTAGGGGACCTAGATGCGTGTACTGCTAGACGCTCAAGTAGATATCGGAACGGAAATTAGATCAACAGGTTCAGAGATTTTGGGAGGCTGAATCATGTGAACTCAAACCAGTTTTAACATTAGAAGAGAAACATTGTGAACAGTTATACGCTGATACATATTCGAGGGATGAGAATGGTCGTTTCAGAGTAAATTTACCTTTAAAAGAAAATTTTGTATGTTTGGGGGATTCGAGAGAAATGGCAGCGAAACGATCTGAATATTTGGAAAAAAGACTTGATAGAAATCCTAATCTCAAAACACAGTACGTTGACTTCATGCGGGAATACGACCGTTTAGGTCATATGAGGATTAGTCAAATAAATAATAAGCATTCATTAGAATATTTCTTACCGCACCACGCCGTGTTTAAATTGGATAGTTCCACCACCAAACTGAGAGTGGTTTTCGACCAATTTGTCTCTCAACGATGTACTTTTGGTAGGTCCTGTCGTGCAAAAAGACTTATTTTTTATTATATTAGGATTTCGAAAATTTGTCTACGCGTATACAACGGACATTGAAAAAATGTACAGACAAATTAATGTTTGTGAAAAGCACACACCATTGCAGAAGATATTGTGGCGCGAGGATTCAAAAGACCAAATAAAAGAATTTGAATTTGCACCCTATTTGGCAACTAAAACACTTGTTCAATTGGCCATTGCAGAGAAGGACCAGTATTCATTGGCAGCCAGGGCAAGTTTAGATCATTTTTATGTCGATGATTTTTTGGGTGGTAGTAATGATATAGATGAAGCATTAGAGATTCAAGATCAATTGGAGGAAATAGACTTCTAACGAACTAAAATTATTAAAAAATATCCCAATCGAAAATAGGGAGCATTTAATTGATTCAAACGAAACTATTAAGGCGTTAGGTTTGATTTGGAATTCTACAAACGACACGTTTAAATTTAATGTTGGTAAGGTTCACGTTACAAATTTAGTTACAAAAAGGTTCGTGTTATCAAATATAGCAAAGTTGTTTGATCCGTTAGGGCTAATAGCTCCGGTTATAGTCACTGCCAAGATTTTAATGCAGCAGATTTGGCTAAGTAAAATCGGATGGGATGAAATGATTCCAAGTAGCTTGCAAAAGATATGGGGACAGTTTCATAGTAGCTTGGATTCGTTAGATACAATTGAAATAAAAAGATGTGTTGTCCTAAAAAATACAGTTCGAACTGAGATACATGGGTTCGCTGATGCTTCACAGAAAGCTTATGGTGCGTGTGTTTATTTGAGATGCATAAATTCTGATGATGAGGTTACTGTGAATCTCTTGTGTAGCAAATCCCGTATAACCCCATTAAAGGTAATTACAATTCCACGATTAGAACTCACTGCGGCGTTGCTTCTAGCTAATCTGGTAAGTAAAGTAAGAGACTCTTTGAATAGCGAAGTAGGGAAAGTCGTTTTGTGGTCCGATTCTAGTATTGTACTGGCATGGTTAAAGTTGACCCCGTATCAGTTGAATTCATATGTGGCTAATCGTGTATGCCAAATTCTAGAATTGACAGTAGGAATGTCATGGAGGCATGTAGACAGCAAAAACAATGCTGCTGATATTTTATCTAGAGGGCCGGCATTTTTGTTGGAACCGGAAACAGCTTGGCCAAGTAAATTTGTAAAGTCCAATTTGGATTTACCTGATTTAAAAAAACAGCACATAGTCTTTTTGGCCATGTTGTATAAAGATATTTTTTTAATTGAAAATTATAGTCGATTACCAAGGTTGGTTCGTGTTGTTGCATATTGCAAACGTTTTATACACAATTCAAGGAAGGAAAATAATGTCAAAAGAAACCTCGGGTCATTAGAACCATCTGAGTTGTCTGATGCGATGAAAGTATTGATTAAAGTCGTACAGCACTCAGTGTTCAATAAAGAAATCGAATATCTAAAGTCTAAACGGGATCTGCCGGGCAGTAGCATTATACTTAGTTTGTCGCCATTCGTCGATGCAGAAGGTATATTGAGAGTGGGTGGAAGAATACACAAAAGTTCTTTGGATTATAATCAAAGGCACCAAGTATTGTTGCCAAGGCACCATTTCTCAACCATATTAACAAGAGAAGAACACATAAAAAACTTGCATGGTGGTGTTCAATCTACGTTATCGAAAATTCGTCAGCAGTATTGGATCATAAACGGGAAAAATTTAGTAAAACAAATTATTCATGAGTGCATTCCATGTTTTAGAATAAAACCAAGGCGTTTGGAACAACTAATGGGTGATTTACCACCAACCCGCATAGATATGGTGACACCATTTTACAATACAGGATTAGATTTCTGCGGACCTTTTTCGGTTCGCTACAAAAATCAAAGGATAAGGTTTTTGTATGCATTTTTGTTTGCTTCTGCACTAAGGCTGTCCATCTTGAGGTAGTTGAGGATGCAACAGCAGATGCGTTTATTGCATGCCTCAAACGGTTTTTCAGTCGAAGAGGTAAAAGTGCCCAAATTTGGAGCGACAACGGTACGAACTTCGTAGGGGCCCATAATAAATTGCTACATCTCCAAAAATTATTTTCTGAAGCGGAACGTAATATTGTTGAGTTTTGTACAGGAGAAGGTGTCAAATGGAATTTCATTCCTCCTCGAACCCCACATTTCGGTGGGTTATGGGAATCTGGGGTGAAGATTTTTAAATCACACATGAGAAAGGTGGTTGGAGCGAAAATTATGACATTGGAGTTTTTATATACATTTGTCGTAGAAGTGGAAGGTATTATGAGGTCGGTCGTTGACGCTCGAAGAGGATAGACGTGTTGTCGTCGTCCTCTTCGTAAATTTAATTTAATTTATTTTATTTTAATTTAATTATTTATTTTTGTTTAAATTTTGTGTTGTGTCTTGTATTGTATTAGTGCATAATAATAAATTAATAATATGTTAAATAAATAAATAAATTAATTAATAATAATAATAAAAATAGTAATAAAATATAAAAGTTAGTGAACAGTTATACTAGGAACAAGAGGATAACGTGGTATCGTTGTACAGGTATTCTCATATCACATAGTGGTATCTATATACTACTAATGTGATATGAATTATGTAAATAAAAAGAAATTTTTTTGAGTCTTTTATATACTTATGTATGTACATATTTTTTATATATCTTATGTCTATGCAAGCCGTATATAAATAGATAAAACTGTGTCGTTATAAAGTTTCATGTTCGGAACGTGTTCTATTTTCCCTTATTTACTCGTACTTACTTTGTATTTTGGATTTTGTTTTGTGTGCATTTATGGCAATTGGCAATGTATAGGGAGGTATATAAGGGTTATAATGCGTAAATACACAGACGTTTGTAGTAGGTAGTAGGTTTTATTTATATTGGTATCGAGATTCGTGATGGAGCGGCTTCATATGCATTTTTGATTTTTGCCAAAACCAACAATAATTATAAGTTTTTGTATCTGCCCCAATTCTTTATGGTTTACCTAAAATCCATAAAGAAGGCATTCCAATTAGACCAATAGTAGCGTATAGCAATGCACCTGCCTACAAGCTATGTAAGGGTTTCATAAACTTTTTCAACAGTCATACCAATTTCGTTTCGGCTTTCTCGGTTAAGAACTCGGTAGAATTGATTAGCAAAATTCAAGATGTTGATATTCCACTACACTCAAAATTAGTTTCGTTTGACGTTGCTAGTCTTTTCACTTCTATTCCAATTAACATTTTGTCTCAAATAGTTTATACTTACTTAGATAGGGATGTTGCAGATGGAAGCCTTCGGAATGAACTGAAGCTGATATTTAAAACTTGTATTAAACAAAATTATTTTTGCTTTGATAATAAGTATTTCAGATTCACTGATGGTCTACCGATGGGCTCCCCTCTGTCACCTTTGTTAGCAGAAATTTTCATGAATTTCTTCGAACAAACGATTGTATCAAGCAATAATCCTTATTTCCGTCATATGATCTTTTGGTACAGATATGTTGATGACATACTATGTCTATGGAATGGAACTGATAGACTATTAACCTCTTTTCTCACTTGGTTAAATTCTCAATATCCCACCATTAATTTTACGGTAGAAAAAGAAGAAAACAAATCCATTAACTTTCTAGATATAACAATAACCAGAATTAATTCTTCATTAGAGTTCAAAATTTATAGAAAACCCACGTATACAGACGCCATTATACCTAACTCGTCAAACCATCCCCATAATATTAAAATGTCAGCTTTCCACTCATTCTTAGATAGACTAATAAACATTCCTTTGACCATATCCAATTATAACAAAGAGCTTAATATAATTTTAGAAATAGCAGCGAATAACGGTTATGCAGCTAAGACTATATTAAAGCTATTAAACAGAAAACTGAAACATAAAGCTTTAGCTAACATTTATCCACCTGATAGCCCAATGCCGAAAAATTGGCGCCGCTTAGAGTATATAGGAAAAACTAGTCAACGGATTAGTAACATCGTGACACAATATACAGATATTAGCTTTGCTTTTTATAACAATAATACAATTAAGAAAATGATTTTTAACAATAAACCAAGAATTGATCGCCTTTCCAAGTCTGGCGTTTATAAGATCAATTGCAATGATTGTAGTTCCTCTTATATCGGACAGACTGGGCGCAATTTTGAAGTTAGAGTTAAAGAACATTTATCTGGTAGCCATGAATCATCCCTTTATAATCATTTAACGTTAGAAAATCACACATCCAGTTTAAACAATTTAGAAATATTACATGTACAACCAAAAAGCAGACGTTTAGACAACTTAGAATCTTACGAAATCCGAAAAGCTATATTTCTTAACAAAAATATCCTCAACGAACAGAGAGAAATCCGTTTCTCACCAATTACCGACCCCGCATTGTTTTATTCACATACTCATTCCATACCATAAAATTACTAATTCGTCGGGTTATAAAAATAAAAAAAAAAAATAAAAATAAAAAAAAAAAAAAAAAAAAAAAATCAACATCTGGAATTTTGTTATTCGACCGTTGACTAATCAATAATCATATACCTGTGTTTAACTCACCCCCCTTTTAATTTTTATTTTTGAATGTTTATTGCTCTCACCAATTTTACCTGTGTTTAACTGACCCCTTTTTTAATTTTTAATGTTTATTGCTGTCACCAATTTTATTGTTTACCACTCCCACATATTTTTATTGGTATATTTTGGTTTCACTTTTTGCTTTTTCCAACTATATATATATATATCTAACTACATTTTTATTTTTACAGTTTAGTAGATACTCCTGATGATGGCCTAATAAGCCGAAATCGATCGAGTGATTTTTTAAACCTTTTGTAATTTTGCGAAATATTTAACAAGTGTTTTTAAAAATTTTTAAAAATGTGTGTAATAATTATAAGTCTGACTACCACCAATATTATAAATTTATTTTTCGTTTGTACATGGAAGTACAAAACAAAACATATGAATTTTCGCACCAATGCTTCCAAGTATAAGCGATTTAATGTAGGAAGGAATCTGTGTACCTCATTACGGAGTCAGGTTTGTTGTACATTAGTGTTGGTTTTGATTTTTGCTGTTGTTTTTGGTTGGTTTTGGTATACTAATACTATCATCAGAATACAGTACGTGTTACGTGACAAAGAAAATGTTGTATGAAATCGGTGATGGTTTTATGTAGATCTTCATATTTAAATATACAATTCATATATGGCTATTGGCTAAATAGATAAAATGCATGAATTTTGTTGTTCGTTGATCGATTTAGCTCTTGTATAATTTTAATTTTTTTTACATTTGTGTACATATATGCATATGTATATATGTATTTTCATTATAAATGAAGTGTTGTTTGTGTTGTGCATACATAATTGAATGAGAGTAAAATTAGTTAAATCAAATTAATTGTGTTGTGATCGGTTCACGCACGTGAAGATTGGAGAATATGTACATATTGCATTTTATCTGATTTTTATGATGTGTGTATTGATTTCGATCTTGTTCATTTCGTTGTTCCATGCTCTTTATATATGAACGAGGCTCTACATGAGTGCATGCATACTATTTTTGTTCAAATTCATTTTATATTCAGCGTAGGCGCAAAACCAGCGGGATTGTTTATGCAAGTCGTACAGGCTACAGTACAAATACAAAGTAGTGCACTAATTTATGTGAGTCGTTTGTTCTTGAAGGGGCTCATGTCCACTTTGTCAAAATTAGTATTATGACGGTTTTGTGTCACAGATACGTATATACGTTTTATGACGGGGCGAAATTGCCATATGGTTAATGGCACGGTACCTACCTTGCAAAGGGGAATCATTTATTTATAGAAAGGTCTCATGTCAAAAAAGTTTTTTTATTTCCTGAATAGTCCTGAGTGAACGATTCATATATGTATGTACACAAATCTGTTTCATTGTTATATGGATATGAAAAATACCAAACGAAACCATAAGGAGATGAATTGGTAGAAACCATGTACATACAATTTTTATGGAACCAGGGACCTAGCTGTGGAGTTTGGCGACTGTTTTTGACGGTGGGCGTTTTGTGTTGGAGGGTGTGGGAGGAGGAAGGAAAAACAATAGTAATTGTTTCTTTTTTCTTCTTGTACCTTCTAGTATTTGGCGCTCGCCGTGGGAGATACTCGTCGAATGCGGTAGTTGGGGCCCTGTATTATGGGCGATCGTCGTGTAGCTTGTATGGACATTTGTGTTGTTTCCGATAGACAGCAAACACAACAAACAAGTATGAAAGTGTATTGTGTGTTTACAAAAAGGGGAATATATAGTATACCATATATAGTATGGGAGAGGGAAACAGAAACAAGAATATCATGTATGATGAAGGTATTTTGTTTCTATTGTATGCGTGGTTGTATATTGTATATAACATGGGATATTTGGAGTGGTGCGACGATGGAAATCAAAACCTCAAATTGGTTTTGCTTTTCTGCTTTCTTGTTTTGACAATTGGACTTCGTTTTATGTATTGGTATGGTAGAGATTCTATTGGAATTTTCTATATACATAGCATTGAATATGTGAACTTGTCAGTCTCAAATTTGAAAACACCTGTTTTGTCATATTATAGCGTTGTCACACTGCGATTTGATTAATCGGATGTAGGGAACTTTTCGAGTTTACACATACTGTGTCAATTCTAATTTTTGCTGATCGTGTTTTGTTTCATGGAGTATCTAAATCAGTTTTAGCTAGCTAGGCTTTTTGGTGTAGGGTTGTTCTGGCAATGGTTTTGAAATTCTATTTTTAATTTATTTAAATTTAATAATAATTGTACAGGAGAATATTTATAAGATATAAATCTGCTAAGGATTAAATTTAAGTTTCTTTTTCAGGATAAGTTACAGTCAGAAGAAACTCTCTAGGTTCAACAAAAACGTATTAAGCTCAATCAATCATTCAAATTTTTCAGAGATATTGAGGAACACAATAATGAATATAATAAATAACTTATATTATAGCAATTTTACCAACTAAACCACGAGATTTCAAGGAGCTAATAATTTAGTTTATTTAACTGAAGTATCATTAAAGTATTTAATCATTTAATTGAAATATTGAGTTTCAGAAATATTTCGAAGCATCTCAACGCAGATTTCAGTGAAACTTAAGCATCCAGCAGATGGATTATTTTGGAAATCGTACTACCTTGATTCCTTGTCCTCCTTATTATAGGAATTTCAGTTTAAGAATTCATATTCTAAAACTAATTAGTATCTTATCAGTTTCTTTCAGTTCTGATTTTGGTTATGGGTAGCATTAATTACGGTTCATTATAGGACAGCATACATCATGAATAAATTTCTATAACCTTGGTGAATGGTTGCGAAAATACTTCATTTATAATTGAAGTTTGTACTAAACTGAAGTTTTCAGGTGGGATGGGAAACTTTGAGATTTTAGAATGAAGAAACCAGGTGCAACGTTTTATTTATTTTGATTATCCATTATTATCTAATAATATAAGCGTGTAGTTTATTTAAAAGGATTTATTCCTTAGTTTGCTAATAGAAAACTTGAATTGAGTTTCAGAGTTGAATTATATATTAATATAATGTAGAAGTATTTATAAGGATTTCATTCTTGTTTACTAATTAATAAATACCGTAAATTTATTTCAGAAGAGAACACAGTTCCAGAATTAATCATGTTGTTAAGGATTAAATTTAATCCTGTTTTTCAGAATAAACACATAACTTGAATCATCTCTCCAAGATCAACAAGAAGTCAATAAGCTCGTAGTTTTGAAATTGTGTTGTCTTGTGCTAACAGTTTTAATATATTTATTACTAACAATTTTACTAACTATCGACTGCATAGGTGGCTGAAACCAGGTCGAGTCTCTAATACTAACATTCCTTTCCTATCCCTCGGTTTTGTTTTATGTAAAGGGTGTACGGTGGATCCGGCGTATCCGGGAATCTTGCTGAGGCTTGGTCGTACATCCGTATCAATCAATCAAAAAAAAAAAATTTGTCGTAGAAGTGGAAGGTATTATGAACTCAAGGCCTATTTCTGAGATGTCTTTCTGATCCAAAGTGGAAACAACTTACCAGATTGGTACAACTTTTTTGGAAGCGATTTAATTTGGAATATGTTCATAATTTGCAAATTCGTAATAAATGGAAGACGTCAAGTCCAGTGTTAAGGACAAACGAATTGGTCGTCATAATAGATGAACTAATGTAAAGTTCATTGCGCTATCATTCGAACTAAAAACGGACAAATTAAGCGAGGCATCACCAAATTGTCACGGCTCCCAATGGATTAAATTTAGTCTTATAATCATAATTTAAGTTCATATGTATATTATATTATTATTTACATACACACAAAAAAATATTGCGGTGTGAATGGAATTTTATCCGAAAAAAACTTTATTTTTTATCCAATAGTACCATATTAACTCCGCAAGATCGGGTACAAATTTTAAAATATCCAAAAGGATCGAACAGTATACTTTTGCACCGTTCGGAGTAAACGCAAAAGTTGTCAACAGCGGATTTTTTTAAAAGGTACTTCCCAGAGATTATTTTCGTTCTATCGGAGTAAATATTTACACCGTTTGGAGTTTTCGTGAAAAAGTAAAATTGTAAGAGATTTTGGCTGTATTAGTTAAATTCGCTAAAGCAACCTGCATATTCCTTCTGTATAATAGAATTTAAATTGTGATACAATCAGTCTAGTCGCAGCGGCCTGATGAGAAGATTCAATTCTCTTACAATCTTCGGATTAAAAAATACCAATGGGATAAAAACCATACACTCAAAAAATGTGCGGTGTTAATTGGTTTTTATCCGAAAAAGTATTTTATTTTTCTCCAACTGAATATATTTTATAAAATTAAATACGCATCAATGGATAAATATTTTTACCTATCCGAAAAGATAAATTTTTATAAAAACTCCTTTTGGATTTAATAAAATGCACCTCTAGGTGTTTTCCTAAAGATGAATGTTCCTGTTTGGGTTTTATGCGGTGTAAAAGTTTTTATCCAAATGTATTTTATGCCATTTTTATTATAATATCCGATTGGATTCAAATTATAAATATCCGATCGGTGGGACACTATGTAACACCGATTCGGTGTTGTGGTGACCTTTTATTTTTTTGTGTGTATCTATTTCCTATTAATTAGAATTTAAGGAATACTTGTTTATATATTGTTATGTTTTTTTTGTTTAAAAAGGTTGAAATTGAAATTTTGATGTATTTCAGTAATTGCGATATCTTTGAAAATTATTGAGAGAACTATTTTTAAATGCTTCTTTTTGGATAACTATGATAACTTATCTTGTTTAAAGTAATGAATTTGATTTAAAGTACAGTTTTGATTTGAATGTATAATTTAGTAATTTGTTACATGTTTTTAAACCATTAGAAAATGAGATTTTTAAATCATACAATATGTACAAATAAATATTTGAATTACGTTTAGTTGTTATGTTGAAAGGAAATGATCCTTTCAAGGCGGGGAGTATGTTATGATTCTATGGTTAAAAATGCACTAACTATTTTGGAAAATGTATAACATTAGAATACACTAATAATAAAAAAAAAAAAAAATATAGAACGAGAGAACATCGAGAGAAAATAGAACCGTTGGAGTCAGTGTGCGGTCAGCGGTTGAATAGTATACTATATAGTCATTGTCATACAGTCCACAGAAATAGAAAAATAAAATATATTGGAATAAATGTAAATTAAACCGTGGCTTTTTATTTCCCAAAAAGAAAATAATATAGTGCAAAACACAAGAAGAAAAAAATTAAGTATACGATTAAACAGAGATCATACGTAAGATGACTCCCAAACCAAGATGTCAAAGAAAACATTGGATCATAGAAATGCATCAGTAATGGTTTGGGGAAGCTTCACTTCTCGGGGATTTGGCCAGTCATCAAAATCGATTGAATTATGGATAGCCTTAAATATATCAAAATTCTCGATCAGAATTTAGTTGATTATACACGGTATTCCGCTATGGTGGCGTTAACAGCACCACAAAGATAATCTAAAAGTAAAGGGTTTTCCATTTGGGACTTGACAACTTTGAATTTTCACTGTGAACGCACCCTTAAACCAATAACCAAACAGTCAGTGTCAAAACATTCAGTAAAGTTAATATTTTCATTATGGTGAAGTACACGAACGAACAACGTTTACAAAAATTCCGAGTCGGTGACTGCAACTTCAAGAGTGTTAATTCCAATTTTTGGACGTAATTATCGTCCCGATAGACTAGCAATTTATAATCTGGTGAAAAAATTTGAGTCTAAATATTCGCTTTGGGATGTTCCCGTGCCTGTGAGACAACGGGTTGGTCGAAGTCCCGAGAGCATTGCTGCCGTTCAAGCGTCGGTCGCAAATGAACCAAAATAGTCGATTCCATGGCGTTCTCAAGAATTGGGCATCGCTTAGATCACACTTTGGCAAATTTTGCGAAAAGATCTTGGCTTGTACCCACAAGACGGTGCGACATGCTACACAGCGGTCCTAACAATCGACTTATTGAAATCTAAATTCGATGAACGTGTTATATCCAGAAATGGTCCTGCCGATTAGCTGCCTAGATCGTTTGATTTAACACCTCTAGACTTTTTTTATGGGGCTACGTTAAATTATTACAGCCAATATTGAACGAGAGATAGCGGTCGTTTCCATCGAAATGCGTTGCCGAGTTATTGAAAATTGGGTTCAACAAATTGACACATGCAAACGTTCCGCTGGTGGACATATGAACGATGTCGAATTCCATACATATATGTTTTGATTATACTTTGAGTCAATAATAAAATTTTCGAGATATCTCAAATGGTTTGCGTTTTATTTAAAAAAAAGTTCTCAAATCCTTATTGGAAAACCCCCTCAAATCCTTATTGGAACCGAGAATTTTTGGGGAAATGTTAAATGGTAAATCCCACTAAGAAAAAGACAAACAGCGGATATTTATGGGCCAAAATTCAGGAGGTTTGAAAGAATACAACGCCAGCTCAAAATGCCTCTCTTATAAATAGAATAGGCAGGAGAAGAAGTGTAGTCTTGAAACAAAATGGTTGCCCAACCGAACTTTTTCTACATTATTTAGTTTTATAAGTAAGTGGCTTAAAGGTGCTCCGGCTCGTACTTGCTGTATTTGTGTTTTAGCTGTTATTAGTTCCTTTCCTAGCTCAGATACAAGTTGGTAAAGCCCAATGTGTGATTTCCCAATTACTACTTGCAACCGCCGATGCCCATTTTATACAGAGTTCTGGGTACGCGGGAAATTGCTATTAATATCATCCGAAATTGTCTAAAAATTTGGATAATAAACGAGTTTTCGTTCTGATCTATTCTTGGTTTTTATTCCGGGTAAATAATTTTTTCAAACCATACTCGTATTTTCCGAGCATCCGAATCCATCGATCTTTTTAGTTCACTGTAATATACCATAACTTCATTTACTGGTACAAAAGCTAAACTTTTTAGCATTCGAATTTGTAAAAAAACATTTTCGTCGTTCCCATATTTAGCAACAAATCCTTGCGCCTGAACCTTTCGCCAAATTATCTGTCCAAAATGGAACAAACATCCTTTAAATTTAGCCTCAAAACATTTATAAAGCCGATACGCTTGCCTTTTCGTAGTCCGATATTATGACTTTTGGCTTCAATGTACATTCCATTCGCTTGCTAATTTGCAAATTTGTATAAAAGTCTCGAAGTATGCGGCTTCAGTTTTCGAACTCATCACACAGAACAATAATGGCACAATTCCATGTTGAATTTTGCAATGAATGGTAAATAGTTGGTGCATAAACAAAGAAACCACCTCGAACGTCCCATCCATAAGCCAACATTCTGCTTGCCCCAGGATGTTATCTCGAATAATTTGAGAAGGCAAATTAGTTGAGTTTATTGCGTCATTTTTCACGAAAATTATAATCGGAAAATGAAACTTTTTCTTCAAACTTGTCTCAATTTTTTATTTTTTCGAATTTTGTACATTCAATTGTTATTTTTTTTCAAAAATTAAATATTATTTTTATTACTTGCTTCAAATGCAAAAGCACAATTCGCCCCTAAACTGAAACATTTCGTGGTATACAGCATCGATTAAGGAGCTTTTCATGAAAAAATATGTGTGAAATTTAAACTTAATAAGAAGATTCTTTCGGCATTTTTTAGAAAAAATATATTAACAATAATGGCATTCACAACATTTGTTAATCAGAAAAAATGAAGAGGCCAATCATTTAAAATATATCTACCAAAAAAAATTACCAAAAAAGTAGAACCCCCCCCCCCCCCCCCCCCTGTACTTTAACCCAAGAGTCATACAAAATGTATCGATCCTGAAGAAAAAAAGAAAACCCTCGTTGAGTTCTCTATGTGGTAGTTCTATAAAAAGCCGAAAGAATCTTATTGTTTTTAAGACACAAATAAACTTCTCTTTCTATTATTTGTGTGGGCATAAAACACACAGAAATAAGGGTTTTCCTTGAGTTTTTGATTTAGTGAATATAATTCGCTAAGTCAGTACGTTCTTGCCTCACACTTAATGTGTGAAGTGAGAATTGCATTTTTGTAATTTGGTCGTAGCTATTTGAAGAGTAGACCGAAGTTTTTGTACTTGCGAAATTTCCAGCACGATACCAAACTACCACATAGAGAACTCAAGGAGGGTTCTCATTTTAATCAAGGAGGGTTCTCACTGTAATTGGTATCAGTAATTTATTAGAGTAAAATTTTATTAATTTATTTCGTTATTTAAAAAAAAAATTTTATTTATATAATTACTACCGCTGTTGGCAATGGTTTTTAATATTAAAACAATCAATACGCTTTCTAAAACTAAATTTTTATAAATTATGCAACTAGAGATTTTACGAACTTTTAACTAGGCTCAAAATCTGTGCTGCCTGAATCAAAATGTTTGAATTATTCTGAGTATTAGACTTAGTATTAAAGCTCAAAAATCTAACTTAATTTTGAATTATAAAGTTTGTAAAAACTCTACTTTTAATACTTAATAATTAAAGATGAGGCCAAATATGTAAATAAATATCTAAATAAACTTTCCGGTTTAATTGTTAACAAAAATTTGTTAAAGTTTAAATACATAATTTTCTAGACATACAGTAGTGTGAGGAGAGAGGTTCTGCAAAAATTATCAAATTATTGTAAAGGCTCGAATTATTAATTCAGCGAGCTTTAGCGCAAATAGAAAAAAGTATTATTTGCAAAAGCTCTTTAACAAACGATTTATACAGCAGGGAACCGAAATCTAAGGTTGACCATATTTTTGATAAGATCGTGATACAACTTATATGAGAAGCATTCCTCTTCTCACAAACTTCAGAATTTGTACCCCAAATCTTTGGCGTTGGAGAATTGTACCGGACACCACAGCCTTTTTATAATAATCGAGATAGGTTTGGGTTGCTATTTATGTAACATGGCACAATGACATGGCACAATGTTGGAAAAGTTTCTGCTTTCGAAAATTCGTTTCCTCTTACCAAACAAAAATCTCAGAAAAAATCTAATTCTTATCCAAAAAAAGAAAGAAAGATCGCTAGGAAGCTGAAGAATAAAGCCAAAAGGACTAATCTTAAGACGTCTTAGTTTTAAACAACTTTATATTCCGTTCACAGACTTCATGGATAAATTTCTGTGCGGAAATTAATAATATCTGATTACCCCGTTAGTCTACTTTCCATAAATCTTTAGAAAGGATCGTTGAAGGAATTATTAGAGGACGCTGTTTATCTAGCATCACACTGAGTAACACGCAGAAAACTTTCAGGATTGGTAGATCCTGTGATGGCATGAACTGATTACCAGCGTTAAAAGATAGTATTATGAAGTAGGGGCTCCTAATGAACACTTTCTTCGATAAAGCAGGTACCTTCTACAGTTATTTCATTTCTACAATTACTCGTCTATATACCAAAATCAAGGCTTGGCATTGAAGAAACCATTGTAATTGGCAAAGATGCCTTTAGTGAGTTTCATCATTCATTTTTGGAAATATCACCTTGAAAACAAACTTCAAAAAGCAACCGACATTTAATAAGTGCCCTGTCTTTGAGAAAACATCAACTAAGTATCCTTGTTGCGATTCATATATATACATGTATACAGTCATATGTATACAGTGCACCCGTGATGCTACATGTGAAGTTTGTCTGGTGGAGGATGACGACAATATTTTTTAAGTACACGTCGCGCTACTTTTGTTAACGAGGAACGTAAATTGCGCATGAATCGTGAGCCACAACAAAGATGGAGAGATCGTCAAAGCCAAGATACGCTAGAACGCATGGCACAATCTGAGCAACAGGCTGCATCACGTCGTCAGCAAGCAGCTGATCAAGTTCGACAATCACGATCCAATCAAAGAGCTTCAGATTCTGAGGAGCAGGCTGTAGCACGTCACTTTCAAGCTTCACAAGAAAGCCAGCAATCAAAAACTAAACAACAAGCCGAAGAATCTGATGAGCAGGCCACAGCACGTCGTAAACAATCTTCCCTACAAAAGCAGCGACTCAGAAATCCACGATTTTCAGTGCTTCCTACTCATGATATATTCATTGAAAGTGATGTGGCTGTTCACAGTTGTGGCTTTATGGACCAAGAATTCATCTATTGCCAATCCTTCAACTTTCTCGCAGAAAAATCAACAGATAGTACATTTAAATACTGCTGTCACAAAAGTACTGTTTCGTTGGAATTAGATGGAGAGCAAAGACTTTTCCGCCTTTTCTCCAAGAACTTTTAAGTAATCCAGCACATCCTCAGTATCGAAATTTTCATAAAAATATCCGCGTTCATGTAATTCGGTCGTAGCATTTGCATCGACGTGGTCTAAATTTATTTCGTGTGCATGGACAAATCTAACATCGCACTGGACACATGCATCCTGAATATGGTGCACAACGTCAATATGCTCAGTTATACGTCGTCGACTCCGCACTGTCAAATGTAGATTGAATGCAACATTCAGCAAATCAACGACTTAACGTCAATGTTTTGCAGAATTTAGATCGCTTAATTCGACAAAACAACGTTTACGCAAAAGCTTACCGCATGCTTGGTGAAGTAGAGCAAGAGGAACAACAGCGAGCTGCTACTAACAATCGTTTGACACCAATTGTAAACATGGTATTTCGACGTGATCGCAACACTGACAGACGACGTTACAATTTACCAACCGTCGGCGAAGTTGCAATGATCTGTCGTTCTGCTGATGGTGAACCTCCCTTTGAACGAGATTTTCGAGTATATCCACGAGACGATCACAACAGTTGATCAATTTAAACATTATGAGTCCACAGTTGATGATTCCATGATATATGTAAGGATTTACGGTGAAGCAGGTTGGCAACCGAAAATGCAACCTTCAAGGCGAGGCGAATAACCTAATTTCGTCCGACATCAATAGGGCCGTTTGCGTGTAGAACAGTACCGAGGATTAATGGATCATTTAAACGACACAGCTATTAGACTAGGAGAAACTGTCGTCGTTTCAAGGTTCGCCACGAAACATGAGAGAACAGTAAAAATACGAAAACCCGATCTTTTCATTACAATGACTTGCAAATCAAATTGGCCTGAAATTCGTAACAATCTTTTTGAAGGCCAACAACCAAGCGACAGACCGGATCTAATAGCGAGTGTATTCAGCATCAAATTAAAAGCACTTATTGAAGACATCACCAAAAAGGGAGTTTATGGAAATGTAAAAGCATTTGTTTATACAATAGAATTCCAAAAATATGGACTGCCACATGCACACATGCTTTTCATTCTAACTGATTAATGCAAAATTGATACAGCTGAAAAGATGGATCGATTGAGAATTGCATGAAACAGTCATTCGTACAATGATTCATGATCCGTGCTGTGATCAAAATCCTAATGCACCATGCATGGAAAACAATGAATACACCAAAAGATTCGCAAAGCAGTTTTCTCAGCATACTATCACAGAAGTAATGGTTATCCTATTTATCGAAGGTGTCAAGAAATTGAAGTTCAATTGAGGGAACGGATTGCCGATAATCGTTTTGTTGAGCCATACAACAAATTCCTCACACGCAAATACAACTGCCATATCAACGTAGAATCATGTTAATCAGTTAAGGCCATAAAGTATATATTCAAATACATCTATAAAGGTTATGACTGCGCTTCAATGCAAATAAATTCAAGTGATGGCTCTATTGTTCACGATTAAATTAACCAATATCTTGATACACGATACGTTTGCGCTCCAGAAGCAATTTGGCGAATTCTTGAAAACTCGATGTACGATCGTTCACACAGAAGGTATATTTTCAAGACGCAAACAAGAGGAACAAGCAATGGAGAGAGCTGAGAATCGTTTTACAAATTTGACAGCATGGTTCGAATTAAATAAGACTGATGAAAATACGTAATATGTATTTATGCCATTAGTCCCAAAGATCAAGAACGTTTCTATCTTAGATTACTTTTGCAACATATTCGAAGTGCGCAAAACTTTGCAGACCTAAAAACAGTAAACGGAATTGTTCAAAAAACATTTAAAGCTGCTGCTATAAATCTAAATCTGCTTGAAGATGATACTGAATGGGAGAGGTGCTTGGATGAAGCTTGCAGTGTTTGTATGCCACAACAAATCCGTTTGACATTTGCACTGATATGTGTTTTCAATTCGCCGCAACATCCAGTTGATCTATTTGAAAAGTATAAGGATTTCTTATTGGTCGATTACATCAGACACTATGATGGTTTTACAGCAGAGAAAAAAGCATTGCTAGATATTGGAACAGTATTGTGAATGCATGGCATGTAGTGACTTCAATTTGCCCGAACCCGGTCCGATCCACAATGTCGAACGTATTTTCGATGTTGCCGAACAAGCAGAGAGAGCAAATCATCCAATCATTACACTCAATCCTCTACAACGACAAATATTTGGTGAGATAACAGCTTCGTTTGATGATTTAAACGCTGAATCACGCTTATTATTTATTTATGGTCCCGGAGGCTCAGGAATACCCTAAGTACACATATAATGCACTAATGTGCTATGTAAGAGGACAAGGACAAAAAGTTCAAGCATTTGCCACCACAGTGGTGGGTGGACGAACAGCACATAATGGATTCAAAATTCCAAATGAACTTCGCTAATCAATCGCTATTCACTCATTATTCATTGATTATTCAAAAAAATTCACTGATTCCATCAACAAACATAATTTCCGCCTAATTGAGACATTGCGCCCCCGATACCTAAACTACTCAAATTATATATCGATAACTTATTTATATAAAATAAACCATTAATCAAATTTCTACTTATGTATGATCACCTTAAATAAAGCTCACAGAATAACTGTATATACATACATTATTATACAAATAAATAAATAAATTGAATATACCGCCCAATGACTCTGCACATAAAATTTATTTTAACTTCACCTTGACAAACAAAACAATAACAATGGTTAACCATGACATCGCGTAATCACCGCTTACAAAAATATTGTTCACTTTCATCACACTCGCGCGCGCGTCCCATTCAAGAAAAATAGAAAGTAAAATTTTACACGCGTTTTGTTAACACTTTATGTTAATCAAAATTTTATTTTATTATTTTTTGAGAGAGTGCAATGTGTCGGTTTATAATAATTATACAATAATCACAATAAATATATTATTTCTTCGCGCCGCATTGTTTTCTTAAGATGCGGAGGGAGAGAGGAAAACCGCACCTCACACTTATATGTAAATATTGGAATAAAAAATTTGTATTTTTTTTTTGTTACTTACCAATAGTCTTAATTATTTGAAAATCATCCAATTCGTACTCCTTGTCATCGTCATCTTCATCGTTGTCAGCACTTGCATTCACAAGCTGCTGTTGTTTCACATCACTTCGATCATGTTCAATATCATCCACATTTGGTATATCCTCTTCCAAATCATTTTCACTAAAATCTGATTCCAACGGATCAGATGATTCACCACCTGAATTTAATGATGATGATTCGGTGGTGGCTGTGGTCGCATTTGAATTATGCTGCTTATTAGTATTATTATTAAGTAATTTATTTGCCGTTGACGATGTAGTAGTATTTGTGGCGGTCATTGTTGATGTCGTTATAATTTTTTTGATGGCACTACTATTATTACTATTACTGTTTGTGTTATTAATATTGGTGTTGCTGTTGTTGTGATTTGAATGACTATTATTATTATTATTATTATTATTATTATTATTATTGTGAATACTACTATTATGGCTTAAACTACTTGTTGTTTCACTGTGATTACGATTAATTTTATTATTTGTACTACAATTGTGATTTGTAGTACTTGTATTGTGATGATTAAGTAGATTACTTGAGGCGCTACTCTCGGACGTTTCTGTTTCGGATGCGGTTTGTGATTTTATTTTTGATTCACTTGCCGAGGTGGCCGCCTCCGACGATGAGGTTGCCGCCGACGATGCAGTTAAATTACTACATTCGCTAGCATTTGATGCACAGCTACTTGTATCTGATATACTTTGACTACGCGATATATCACGTAGTGTCGCCAATTTGACGAATGACATGTTTTGAAAATATTTTTATTCTTTTTTTTATAAATAATTTATAATAAATAAATTCTTGTTTTTTGCTTTTTTTTTTTTTTTGTAATTTCACTCACTAATCGTTTTTTCCTAGAAATTAAGAGATGAAAAATAAAAATAAATTTAACGACATTTTTTTTTTGTTTTGTTTTGCTTTTTAATCGTATTGGATATTTTGCAACTTTAATTGAAGTTTCTTGTTGATCGAGTATTTCAAAAAAAAAAAAAAAAATAGAATCAGATCAATGTTGATGGACTGGTAAATGACTTTTTGTTTATTGTTGTTTTGGAAAAAAGTATTACACAGCGTCATATTGAAATCTGTGTAGAAAAATGATCGTAAACTGGTTTAGTTTTAGACTAGGTCACATTTTGACCACACCTGATTAGGAAATAGATAATTATTGTTACAAATATTTATTAATTACAATGTATATTGCGGATTTATTTTGTAATACATATTTGTTCAGAACAGTATTTGAAAAATTCAAGACCATGAATCAACTAAATGTATTTCTTGCTAAATGGCTATGTCAAATATGCAATACTTTATACCATTTTCACAAAGCCAATATTTTGAGAATAGGAAGGCGTCAGACCCAGACTAAAAATTGTCAGTAATTAGGGCAATGTCTAACGTAATTTTCTTAAAACTTTAACTCGCTGAAATTGTACATTCAGACCACCTGAACCTCAAAATAAAACTGCAAGACAATTAACCTGACCAGAGATAAGATATGAGTAGGAAGTCAGCAATCAATTGCCGACTTTCGTCAATGACGTTGTTATTCAACCGGAAGAAGAGATTTTGGGTAGCGACATTTTTTGCTTTATTAATATATACGGTGTTCAATTTCTTAAAATATTTTATAAAATAACCATAACTTTTTTTTAACAAATGAATGATGATGAATCTCTAAAAAATGCTAGTCATGAGATCAGACAATAAAAAAGAAAGATAATAAATTTAATGAGCTGTTTGTTTGGCAAGGAATTTGATTTTTGACAAGTACTGAAGTTACATGTTGAACCGAAACATGACCGACCGAGTTGTGAACTGAAAATTGACTGAACGAACCTTTCAGTCGTAAGTTACATGTGTTTTCTATTTTGTGACCGAGATGACGTATAAATGTCAAATTGTACAACAACAAAATTAAACTAAACAAAATCAAAACTAACACATCCAGTAAAACATCCACTTCTTCATCTGACAAAAAATTTCTTTTTTTTTAAACTCATTCTGTGTTTTGTACTTCAATTGATGATTTATTCTTCTAAGATTTAACCTAGAAATAAGCTCGTGAAATGTCATTTCAGTCAGTCCGAAGTTACATGTTACACTAAAGATTAAAACCGACTCAACCAACCTAATGTTAACCGACTACTCGGTCATTATTTCGGTCGCAATTTCGGTTGGGTTGCGGTTTACATGTTAGACTTTTCGTTAAGTTTCAGTCGGTCATCATTTCAGTTCAACATGTAACTTCAGTAAAGGTACAATATTCTTTCGCAAAGTTTATATTCTGGAGTTTCATAAATCTCGCTGGTCTCTGGTAAGGTCAAGCGACTGCAGAAGTTATCTCCCCGCATAATTTGCTATGTTCAGAAGGTCTTAGTCTTAACGCTAACCATCTAGCGTTTCAACCGGATAAAAGTTTATTATTAAATGACGTAATGACGCCAATGTTGAGCGTATTTGGCGCCCTAATCAACTGCGGGATTATCTTGCCCTAATATTTTTATAAATTTTACCAATATACCTTCTAATTATTAAAATATAGCTTTGTGAAGCTGCAAAAAAGTAAAACCGTTTTTCGCCGAAGGACGAACAGAAAAAATCGTAAATTAGCTTCAAGAAAATCTATCAGCTATTTCCCAGACAATTAAACTGTCAGTCATTTTACTACGTCTTTATCAACTCGCTTTCTTATCTATCTGTTTATCTGTTTGGTACAAATTTTGCAATCGATTTTACACTAACTTCCCGATGAGCTAGAAACTTGAAACTTTAAACATAGCTCAGAACTCAAAACATCTCTCAAAGCTAACTAAAGGATTTCACAGCGAGAGCAAGGATTTAGATGAATTTGATTCAATCTGTGAAACGTGTATGGAAGCAAAGCTAACGAAACATCCATTTAAAATAGTAAGATTAAGAGAGAGCGGAAAGAAAACTGCAAATAATTCATACTGGCCTTTATGGTCCCTGATATACTACTGGATTATACAATTAGTCATTCATATTCCTCAATTAAACGAGAAAGCGGAACGTTTTAATTTAACAGTACTTTAAAGGACAAAGCAAGATCACTAATTTTTGATTTAAAATTAAATAAGAATTTATGGGGAGAAGCACTTCGTACTTCAAAGTATCTGTTATATCAAAGTCCGACTGAATTAATGGATACATCTCCTGGAGAAAAGTGAACTAAAAAAAAACAATCTGTTGACATTTTTGGAAAATAAGCATACACTAAAATTCTAGGGAATCTAAAGAAATTGGACAGTCGGAGTATTATATTCATATTTTGTAGGATATGGATTGAACGGTTACCAATTATGGGATCTAGTGAAACAACACATTTTGTACCGATTTTGTAAGCAAAATAAATTTTAGGAGAAATACGATCAGTACCATATCAGTTTCTGACCATAATTAACTCTCGAATTTCCGATTTTCAACAACTTTTTAGTTTTTTCAGCATTTTATTCCTCAAGATGATATCGACATTTCACGTTGGAGTACCAAATAATGTTTTTCTAGCTGATCCATAAGCACATCAAGGCCAGTTGATGTACTTATAGGTATACAAAATTATTTTTAAAATTTTAAACAAACAATCGAATCCAATTGAACGTCAATCTTCCGGCTCTTCAGGAAACTATTTTTGGTTGAATATTTAACGGAAGTTATATGGAACCAAATGTGTTCAGCTTTCTTACATCAAGTCAACAAATACGTGAGTTAAAAAGTTTTAATTATAAAATGTTTTGGGAGTTAGAATCCATGTCGATTAAGAAAATTTTGTCAACAGATGAATCATTTTGTGAATCGCATTTTACAGAAATTCATTCCAGAAATCAAACAGGGTACTATACCGATCCGATACCATTAAAAGCTAATTCAGAACAAAAGCTTTGCAATAATCCAGATATAAGGAACAATATTTTAAGTTCATAAATGAATACCACGAATTGGGGCACATGAAGCTTATAGACAAAGCTCTTCACCCTGATAATCTAAAGCCACATTACATGCCTCACCATCCGATTTAAAACCAAATAGCTCAACTACGAAGTTGCGAGTCGTTTTTGATGCCTCGCCCAAAATAATGTATGTTAGTCCGAAAATACAACAGGATTTGTTTAGCATAATTTTAAGATTTTGGAAATACCCATATGTGTTTAAAATCTCGCCCGCTTTTCAAAATCCCGCCTTCAAAATCCCGAAATCAAAATCCCAATTTTGAAAATCCCGCTTTTTAAAATCTCGTTTTTCAAAATCTTGGTTTTGAAAGACGTATTTTTTTTATTTCGTGCCGCCCTTTCTGGTGAAGGAGAATTTTAATTTAAAGTAAAATAAAAATAAAAACCGAGATTTTCTGAAAACCGGGATTTTTGCAGAATCGGGATTTTGAAAAGCGAGATTATGAAAAATTAGATTTTAAAAAGCGGGATTTTTTTCTTAAGCGGGATTTTGATAAAGCGGGATTTTGAAATGCGGGATTCAATCTTTCGAATTGACCACGGTAACTTATGGCACGGCATCTGCAGTGTAATATTTGGTAATACGCGTTTTAAATCAGCTGGCAACTGATGAAAAACAAAATCGTCCGTTAGCAGCCGAGTCTATTCATAATTTGTCAAGAAATTACACAGGAAAAAACTCATGAAAATTACAATTAAACAGATTGATATATTATTGATAGGTAGGTATAACAATTTTCTATTTCAGATAAGATCAGGTGAAGAGAAACTGAAATAAACTAGAAATTTGCCACAATATGTCTCTGTCATAATCTCATCAAGTTGTTTAAAATCGATTGCAAAATTTCACACAAACAAGACTAAAAAGCAGAAAATAATTTTTCCTAGCCATATACAGATTCCTAAACGCATACAGATCGTCCTGAAAATTTGTAATTTCATTTTTATTAGCTATGAAAATACTTGTAATATTTAAAACAGAAAACGTGGGGCGCACTGCGCAGGATATAGATAATTGGTGCATAAATAGTTCATCTAAGTCACTAACAATTTTATTGCATTTCAAATGATATAAACTGTTGTGTGAGTTATCTCGACAGCTAATCTCTACACTCCTTAATATTATCTATTGCATGCCGCCCCGGTGGCACAGTGGTCAGCATGCTTGCTTTAAGCCCCGAAGGTCCCGGGTTTGATTCCCGGCGGGTGATGAAAAAATTACGGCTGGTTAATGTAGTTAATATAAATAATAAATTAATCATTCATTATCCGTTAAAAATATTGATTACGAAACTTCATAATGAAACGGCCAAATCCCTCTATGGGAAGTTCCAGATTTTTTAGAATGTTTCGGAATTTTCCAGAATTTTCAAGAATATTCTCAAATTTTCTAGGTGTTTCAGAATTTATACCAAGTTTCAGAGAATGTTCCAGAATTTTCCGGAATTTCCAAAACTTTCTAGAATGTACCAGGACGTTCCAGGATTTTCTATAGAGCTTCAGAATGTTCTAAAACGTTCGATAATTTGTTAGAAAGTTCCAGAATATTAAAAAATGTCTAGAAAGAACCAGATGTAGTGGAACGAGAATTATCAAAACCATTCGCAAATTATCTAGAATGTTATAAAATCTTCTGGAAAATTCCTGGTATTTCAGAATTTTCTAGAAAGTTTCAGAATATAGAATTTTCTAGAATTTGCCGGAATTTCCAAAATTTTCTAGAATGTACAGGTCTTTCCAGAATTTTTTAGGATTTTCTAGAAAATTTCAGAATATTTCAAAAGGTTCCAGAATTTTCGAGAAAGTTCCAGGTGTGCTGGAAAGTATCAGATTTTTTGGAATGTTTCAGAATGTTCCAGAATTTTCAAGAATATTCTCCAATTTTCTAGAATGTTGAGAAATTTTCTAGAAAATTGAAGATGTTCCAAAATTTAGAGAGTTCCAAGCGTATTGGAATGTTTCAGAATTTTTTAGAACGTTTCGGAATGTGCCAGAATTTTCCGTCATTTCCAAAATGTTCTAGAATATTCCAGGACGTTCCAAAATTTCTTAGAATTTTCCAGAAAATTTTAGAGTATTTCAGAATTTTTTAGAAAGTTTCGTAATGTTCCAGAATTTTCTAGAAAATGTTAGGTGTTTCAGAATTTTTAGCCAGTTTCAGAATATTCCAGAATTTTCTAGAAATTTTCGGAATTTCCAAAATATTCTAGAATGTACCAGGACGTTCCAGAATTTCTTAGGATTTTCTAGAAAATTTCAGCATGTTCCACAAGGTTTCATTTATTTTTAGAAAGTTCCAGAATATTAAAAAAAATGTCTAGTAAATTCCAGGTGTACTGGATCGTTTCAGATTTTTTTAGAATGTTGGGCAATATTCCAGAATTTTCAAGAATATTCTCAAATTTTCTAGAATGTTGCAAAATTTTCTAAAAAATTCCAGGTGTTTCAGAATTTTTAGAAAGTTTCTGAATGTTCCAGAATTTTCTAGATATTGCCGGAATTTCCAAAATTTTCTAGAATGTACCAGAACTTTCCAGAATTTTTTAGGATTTTCTAGAAAATTTCAGAATGTTTCAGAATGTTCGAAAAGGTTCCAGAATTTTCTAGAAAGTTCCAGGTGTACTGGAACGTTTCAAATTTTTTTTGAAGGTTTCGGAATGTTACAGAATTTTCAAGAATATTCTCAAATGTTCTAGAAAATTCCAGGTGTTTCAGATTTTTTTAGAATGTTTCGCAATATTCCAGAATTTCCAAGAATATTCTCAAATTTTCTAGAATGTTGAAACATGTTTTTAAAAATTCCAGGTATTTCAGAATTTCTAGAAAATTTCAGAATTTTCTTGATTTTGCCGGAATTTCCAAAATTTTCTAGAATGTACTAGGACTTTCCAGAATTTTTTAGAATTTTATAGAAAATTTCAGAATATTCCAAAAGGTTCCAGAATTTTCTAGGAAGTTCCAGGTGTACTGGAACGTTTCAGATTTTTTTTGCAGGTTTCGGAATATTCTCAAATTTTCTAGAAACTTCCAGGTGTTTCTGAATTTTCTAAAAAGTTTCAGGTGTATTGGAATTTTTCAGAATTTTTAGAATGTTTTAGAATTTTTAAGAATATTCTCAAATTTTCTAGATTGTTCCAGAATTGTCTAGTAAATTTAAGGTGTTTCAGAATTCTCTAGAACGTTTCAGAATGTTTAAGAAGTTTATAGGATTTTCTGGAATTTCCAAAATTTCTTAGGATTTTCTAGAATTTTAGAATGTTTCAGAATTTTTTAGAAAGTTTCGGAATGTTCCAGAATTTTCTAGAAAATTCTAGGTGTTTTAGAATTTTTACTAAGTTTCAGAATATTCCAGAATTTTCTAGAATTTTCCGGAATTTCTAAAATTTTCTAGAATGTACCAGGACGTTCCAGAATTCTTTAAGATATTCTAGAAATTTTCAGAATGTTCTAAAAGTTTCCAGAGTTTCTTAGAAAGTTCCAGAATATTAAAAAATTGTCTAGCAAATTCCAGATGTACTGGAACGTTTCAGATTTTTTTAGAATGTTTCGAAATATTCCAGAATTTTCAAGAATATTCATTTTCTAGAATGTTGCAAAACTTTTCTAGAAATTTCTAGGTGTTTCAGAATTTTCTAGAAAGTTTCTGATTGTTCCAGAATTTTCAAGAATTTGACGGAATTTCCAAAGTTTTGTAGATTGTACCAGGATTTTCGAGACTTTTTTTAGGATTTTCTAGAAGATCTCAGAATGTTTCAGAACGTTCCAAAAGGTTCCAGAATTTTCTAGAATGTTCCAGGGGTACTAACGTTTCAGATTTTTTTGGAATGTTTCGGAATGTTCCAGAATTTTCAAGAATATTCTGAAATTTTCGAGAATGCTGCAAAATTTCTAGGAAATTCCAGGTGTTTCAGAATTTTCTAGAGAGTTTCAGGTGTATTGGAATGTTCCATAAAATTTTGGAATGTTTCAGGGTTTTCAAGAATATTCTCAAATTTTCTAGAATGTTCCAGAATTTTCTAGAAAATTTCAGATGTTTCAGAATTCTTCAAAAAGGTTAAGAATGTGTCAGAATTTCTTAAAATTATAAAAGTTTCTCAAAATTCGCTGTTCGTAAAAGAAAGTCGTGTGTTGGCCACAACTCAATTTTTTTTATTGTATTTGCTTTCGTCACCAAAAATTAACTATTAAAAATTAATCGATGATTGGTGAGCGTAACGGGCAAGTATCACCGGGTTTTGGTTAGCGTAGCGAAAAGGAGCGGGCCCCTAGTCATAATACTTTTTTTACAAATTAAAAGAAATTTATATCAGAGACAAGTCGTTTCCACTGCAGTTAAGCATGATGCTAAGCTATAATTCTAGCAACAAACAACGCTAGCTGTTGAAGATACGCCCATGCTTTTTATTCGCAATTCGAACAACTTCTTTTTTATAGGTTTTGCACTGCAAATTCAACGTTTTACAAAACACATTCATCTTTTTCCAAATCAAATTCAACCGTAGACGAACCAACCTAATTCATTTAATTTAATTAATTTAGAAATATATAATAAAATAAATAAACCTTTACTATAATAGGGGAATAAAATTCACCTTAAAATTCGCCCTATAATTTCACCTTAGATATCATCGTAAAATTCATTGTAGAATTCTTCTCAAATTGATCTAAATTCAACTTAAAATTCATTCGCGAATTTACCATATAATGTCTTCTTAACTAAAAATTTGCCTTTAAATTTTCCTTAAAACGTATTTTAAACTTCACCTTACAACCCAGCCTTAAAATTCATCCCTCCCACCCAATTGACTCCAAAATCAATCCAAATTCTCCACCAATTTCATCATAAATTTACCCCAAATTTACTTTAAAATTCTTCCTAAAATTCCGACAAATTAATTCTAAAATTCACTCTTAAATTCAACCTACAAGGCACTCTAAAATTAACCCTAAAATTTTACTTAAAATTCACTCTAAAATATACCCGTTAATTCAACTTACCCTAGAAATCATTCTAAAATTCACTGGAAACCCCTCTCTAAAACTAACCCTGAACTCACTCTAAAATTCACCCTAACTGTCAGGAATTTAGAAAACGGAAACCCTTAGAAGCTCAAAAAAGAATTTTATCAAATTTAAAAATTCTGGAGTTTTGAAATTTTAATATGGAATTTGGAATTATTGATTTTAGAAATTAACGAATTTTGTAACGTAGTTTGGAAAGAAACCGAATTTATAAAATTTAAGAAAATTTAGAAATTTTAAGATTTTGGATTAAATTTAAGATTTTGGAAATTTCGAAAATTAAGAAATATGGAAATTGGAAATTTTAGTTTTAGCGATGGACTCTCCCATTCAATCTGAGTTAAGGAAAAATGGGATATCAGGCAAGTTTAGTTTCTCCACCGCATAACGGTACAAACAATTAAGTTTTTCCTGGTTTATCATTGAATAGAGAAAACAATTTTTAACGCCGCAGACCAATATCAAAAATTTCGAATAATTTGAAAATTTTCAATAATTTCGAAATAATCTCAAAAATATTGGTCACAAAAAATTTCAAAAATTCTAAATACGAATTGTCACGTAGGACATCTAATTCCGAAAATCGAAATTCCGGTATTCCGGAATGCTATGGCCGATATTTTGGTTTCGATTATTCTGGAATTGAAAACACTAATTCCGGAATTAATAATAGTCTGTCTTGTAGATACTAAAAATATAAGGAAACTTCTCTAAAGTCACTATTCAAGGGACCCAGAAATGTTGGTCAATCTATATGGTGGTGGTTAGTTTAAGAAATAAAACAACCTAAAAAATTTGAAAATCTAAAGTCAGGTTAAAAAGAAAAATTTCCTTCAATTGTACCAAAAAATTATACGTAATATTTCAGAGAGTACCAAAAAGTGGTCAATTTAGGGAGCTGACCAAAATATAGAGGGGCTACTTTGAAAGTTTTAAAGTTACGGAACAATAAATGCTCATTCCTGAAAATTACCTGATGCATTTACATATTTAACCTTTAGCGGCCACTAGAGGTAATCGGGTGAATATGTATTCCAGGCCAAATCAACCTTAATTTAAGTTATCAAAAACTACGAAAATCTTACTTATCGCGCCATCTATAGTTTTCCGAATTTTTTTTCACATTCATTTTATAAGGAGTGAGTAGGAAAATAAATGTTAAAACGCATTTAATTGTAATTGCGGTTTAGTATCGTTAGTTAGTCTGGGGAGTCCTATCACAGTGCTTAAACTGCGAGATAAATGATTCCAGTAAGGGTGAAGGGAATAAATGCTGTGCCACTTCAACTAATCTAACCTAACTCAATGGATTTTTAAGCTTTAAAGAATTCATAAAATTTATAAGATTTACAGAATTTATTGAATTTATAAAATTTATAAAAATTAAAAAAATGTTTAGAAACATTAGAATTTTTTGAATTTATAGAACTGACAGACTTGAATAATTTATAGAACCCATAGAATTTATAACATTTAAAGGATTTATAAAATTTATAGAATTTATAGGTTTTAAAAACATATTAGAATTTATAATATTTACAGACTTAAAATTTATAAAATTTATTGGACTTTTAAAATTTATAGAATTTATCGAATTTACAGAATTTAAAGAATTTATAAGATTTGTAGAATATAAAGAACTTACTGAATTTTCAAACTTATAGAATTATTCATAGAATTTATTAAATTTATAAAATTTATAAAAATTATGGAATTTTTAGAATAAGTAAAATTTGGGTGTATAGAATTTTTAGAACTGACAAACTTGAAAGCTTTCCCTAGAACCCGTTGAATCTATAAAATTTTAAAAATTTATAATATTTGTGGCATTTATGTAATTTATAGGATTCTTTGGATTTATTTATCAAATATTCATAAAATTTATAGACTTTGTAGAATTTAGAGAATTTATATAATTATTTATATAAGAAAGAAAAAGATTTGTAGAATTTAAAGCACTTACTGAATTTTTAAACTTTATTCATAGATAATTTTTAATGAAATTCTTGAATTTACAGAATTGTTAAATTTTATAGGATTTTTCAAAATTTTTGTATTTATAAAACAAATAAAATTCTAGTTTATAGAATTTATAAAACAGACACACTTGAAACAGTTAATAGAACACAAAGAATCTACAATTTTTAAAGAATTTGTATTATTGATAAAATTTATAAACTTCATAAAATTTAAAGAGAATCTAATATTTTAAACAAATTAAAAAAAATTTGTTGTTTTTTTGTAAAATTTTGGTTTCTAATTTTTTTAATATATTATTTAAATAAAATAAATTCCGAAATCGAGAACATTTGAATTCGAAAATTTCGGAATTATTTTTTTGGCCAAAAATTGGATGCCCTTAATATCAGTGAGTCAACAGACTTCAATCCGATGTTTTTAATTTTAATGTGATATTTGCATAAATGATGAATTTGAATTTGGCAGTTTGAATTTGATTTGGAAAAGGATGATTTTGTTTTGGATAAAGATGAATTTGATTTGCAAAATGGATGAACCTGATTTGTAATAGGTTGAATTTGGAGTACAAAACCTATATCTTCATATTTTAGTAAAATCATAAGTAGCTGTTCTGGCATTTCCGTTAATCTGTTCGGACATTTCGTTTAAGTAACAGGTTTAAAACAAATCTTATTTTTTAAGGTGTTGCGTTAATTTATTGGGACAGTGCATTTACATGTTACTGATTTATTACTCACTTAAGATTGTGATTTTGTTTTATATTCTTTGCCAACTGTCCTAAAGCTTTTAAGATTTATAATCTCCTAACCAAATTATGAGTATCTGAATTAAATTAAATTACAATAAGTAATCCTAAATATCCAATTTTCTAGGTTTCTAAATTTCAGAATTATTAAATTTCCGTATTTCTAAGATATTTACACATTTGCAAATTTCTTAAATTTTTAAAATCCAAAATTTTGTAATTGTATTTTAAATACAAATGTACCTAAATTTCTTAATTTAAAAATTCAAATTTTCTTTTTATAAAATTATTTAAATTTTTAACTAAGGAGTATTTCTAGTCTAGAGACATAAATTTTGAGCATTTCTTTCGAGCTCGATAAAAAAAAACAAAAAATATTTTTAACATTGACACCTTTACAATTATTTGTTGATATTTTAAAAATATACAAAAAAAATTTTGAAAAAAAGAATAAAAATTGAATAAGTTATAAGCTGGTAAAGCTGGGAATAAAAAAAATTGGTTGACGTGATATCTCAAGTTCTATGTATTTAACCGATTTACTTTAAATTTTGTACCAACCTTCAATATACAACTGTCTAGTGCTCCCACTAGAATTGTCTCAAAATTATGTTTTTTACTATTTTAAAAAATTAAAACTTATGTAAAAAAAGAGTCGAAAAATTCGTTTTTTTTTAGACAGCCACCATTTTGCGAAGAAAAATATTTCCGTTTTCTCTCTAGTAGGGGCTATAACGACCAGAGGGGTTGCAATCGTGCCAACCATAACACCCTCTTTTTTATCCCCAAATTTACCAATAATAACTTATGAAGATGTATCGAATCCGATAATAAGTATTGAATTCTGAGAATATATATTGAATTCTGACATGAAATAACAAATTCTTACATATACATATATATGTACATAATTACATAATTCGGATGTAAAATATACAAATTTGAATATGTTAAGTTTTGACAATGGGCGCATTCATGTCTCCCAACATGATGGCATCAAAAGCCTACCGATGGAAAAAATGGCATTGAATATATCATGTGTGTTCAGGTCTCAACGTGTTGATTTTACCAAACATGTTGCCAACAGTTAGCTTACCTGAATGCGCCCAATATCGAATTCTGATATGGTATTTCAAATCCTTACATAATATATCAAACTATGACGTGATATAACGAACTTTGACATAATAAGAAAGAATTCTGACAGGATATATCAAATTCTGAGACGATTTATGATGATATTCCGAATTCTAACATATATCATCGATATATAAAATTCTGACAGATACGTCGAATTCTGACAGTATATAGCAAATTCTGAGATGATATTTCGAATTCTGACATTTGATATATCGAACGTGATAAAATGAACTCTGAATAAGAATACAGAACTTTGACAGGATATATCAAATTCTGAGATGATTTCTGATGATATTTCGAATTCTGACATAAATCATCGATACATCAAATTCTGACATGATTTATTGAAATCTGGTATGGTATATCGAATAATAACGCGAGAAATCTTATTTGTAATTATGCAAAGGATAACCGGAGATGATAAATCCAGCCTTCTAACCAGGGTGGAAATGATATAAATCAAATGATTTAAAATAAATCATTTATTTAAATCATTTATTATTTTTATATGCAATTTAGTCCTTTATTTATGTGGATTTGCCTGTAATGTATATAATCGGGTTTTTTCTGCATTGAAACGAGCTTAGCTAAATCGGATTTATTAGACCGCTGTCTGTCTAGGGTATTATAGAGATAAAGTTTGATTTAAAATTATGGACGACACGATTTATGGAAAGATCTATCTAAACAAATTTCCAAAGCAATTATACGTCAGATTTTGGAGTCAAAGCAATATTGGAGTGGAAAGTACACTACGCTTTTCATTAGTCTCAATAAGTTATTTTTATCGAATTCCGCCAATTTTTTTATTATGTATATAGTTTGAAACGGATTATTGTGGGATTTAAAATATTTCAAATATTATTAACAAAAACCTGTTAAATTTTACTGAAAAATTTGTGTTTCTTTGATCCATAAATTAAAAATAATTGGCAAATATATGTAATTTAAAACAAAAAGTTGATTTAAATAAAAAAACAAATGATTTGTATTTTTTTTAAAAATACATGAATTTTACCCGAAATTAAAAAAAAAAATAAAAATAACTAAACGAAACTAAATTTTCAAAATTCTAAATTTTGTGAATTTCCATATTTAAGTTTTTAGTAATAATTTTATTAAGAAATATAGGGTTTATGTTTATAAATTCAAGATCTTGATTTGTTTGTAAATTTACTAAATTACAGATTTTTTAAATTTCAAGGTTTTTAAACTTCCTCAATTTTTTATTTTCATAATTGAGCCGTTTTTTCTTAAAGTGGTGTACTGCCATGCTAAGAAAAAAAGTCACATCTGCCTTTTTGTAATTTTGAGTAATTTCAATTTTTCTATTTTTGTTGGCCATGTCGTTATATGAAACTTGACTAATAAATAACGTGATTTTATGGCATTTGATGAACGATATTTGACTTTTTAAAAAAGCAGAAATATGTATATAGTAGGTAGGTATTTGTTTGAAGAATTCAAATATGCCCTTATCGCATTTTTTGGACTTTTGGCGCTTATGACTTTTTTCTTAGCACGGCAGTATAGGTAGTCCATATTTTGTTAAAACAAGATAATGAAAGAATAGAAAACAATAAATGCAAAAATATACAGGATTTTGAAGTTTCTTATTTATTGCACAAGTATTCGGGATTAATTTTTTTTTATATTGACTATAAATTGTTTACCGTTAGAAAGATTATACTGTCATTTGTCTATTGTTATCATTAACTTAATTTTTTTTAAAAATAAACTTACACCAATATAATGTAATAAAATAAATTTCGCCTATAAAAATTCCTAAATTCGGAAATTTGAATTCTATTAACTAAATTACTATAACGATAACCGAAATGCCTTAATTTGTAAATTTTGTAAATTTCTATATTCTTGTACATCGAAATATTTAGATTTTTGAATTTCTAACCTGATTGTTTCAAATTATATTAGCTAATTTTCAAAATTCATAAGTTTCTAATTCTGTGAATTTTAAAATTTTTTTTACTAAATTTTATAAAATTTCTAAATTTATAATGTTGCCAGGAAATAGAAATTGAATTTTTCTTCAAAAAAAACTGAAAAACTGAAAAATTTTGTCCATTTTTACAAAATTCGTTCACTGAAATTTAAAATTCTATAATTGTTCGTTGGGTTAAATTTTTCATAAATTAATTCCTATAAATCAATAATCCTAAATTTCTACAAGTTTCAACTTCAGGGGGTAGAATTTCAAAATTACAAATTTCGAATTTGTAGCTCGTCTGTATGTAACTAAAATTTTCGAAATTCAATTGTTTCAAAAAATTTGTGAAATTCTGAATTTTGTTAGAAAAGTCCGGCTTCCAAAACTTATAACTGTATATCGAAATTTGAACTTTTAAATGTTTTAAAACATCTGAAATTTCATACATTTTTGGCACCTAGGCTTACAAAATTCGTTCACTGAAATGAAAAATGTCCATATAAAATTAGATATTTTGCAAAATTCGAGGGAATAAAATTTCCCAAAATTGTAACGAAATTTCTGATAGATATTTCAAAATAAATTCAAAAATTTTAGATTTTGCTAAAATTTTAAAAATTCAATAATCCAACCATGAAAAATGTAAAATTTGAATTTTCAAATTTCACGATAATTTTGAAACTCGCTTAGAATGAAAAATGTGAATTTGCTTGAAATTTAAGGCTAAAAGAAAATTTCGATTCTGAATTTCGAATTATCAACAAGTCCACCGTTCAGCTGCAGCTAGAACTCAGCTAGAGAAGCAGAAGGGAACTATGTATTAGTGCCGATATTTCAATTGGCCTAGTTAAATTAAGTCAATCTAATTTGAGACGACTTGTAACACATGAATCGCATTAAATCTGAATGATTTTTTTGATACTTTGTCTTTTTTGAAAACCGGTTAGTATAGCAATGAATTATTTTTTCGAAAATGTCAGTTTAACTTTAGTTAAATATTTAACCAGTGCAAAATGGCTGGTTAATTTAATCTTAAGCAAATTTATTTTGATTGAAAACCCAAAATCGAAAGTTAAACTCTAGTTAATTGAATGCAACCCTGATTTCAAACAGAATGGGAACTTACGAAATACTAGGGGGTCTTACTTGACTCCATTGTTTAACCTAATAATTTGTAACAATTTTCGCTCAAAGTAATTTTCAACCTTATAAACTCAATTTGTAGGAAAATTTTTGAAGTTTACAGAAAATACAGAAACTCTTTTGTTCCTGAAAGTTGGCAAATCTACCAAAATTCAAAAAGCGTGGAAATTTCGATTACAACACAATATTTTCAAATTAACTGGCAAAGTAAATTGTTGTTTTATTTGGAAACGGTTATCTCATTCCAGTAGTTTCACCAAATAGAAATCAATCTATGCAAAATCAATATTTTCTACCTTTCAAATAGGAAATTGATTATAATTTTTAATGAAAATTATCACTACACTAAATAAAAAAAATTGACTTAAGCCTGAACTACCACAATACACACGAGTAGCTTCATAACAGAGGGCGTTACAAAACGAAGATTCTGGACTGAATAATTGCACAATGTACGTCATCCTGAGACACACATTAAAGACGTACGTACAAAATGTCGAAATATATTTCACAATTTGAAAAAACAAAAATTTTGTGTGGTTTTAAAATATTAATCACAAATTTATAAAAAATTCGAATGACTTAAAAAAAAGAAAAATGCGCACATTTATTCATCACTGAAGAAGTGATGAGTTTAGAAATGATTTGGTAATAACAGACCGGAAAATTAAAAAATAAACGACATTTTCATTTTTCATTTTGGATTGAATGCACAAGATTATAACAATAAAGGTAGGTACATCAAGTCAAAATAAATTTCTTATTACTATCACCTTTTAAAATCTCAATTGTAAACCAAAGGAACTTTATTAAACACGCACACACACAACACACACAGAAAAAACATTTCGCACTCCATCAACACTTTTCTTTTGTAGATTTCTTAATAAAAATAATTTCAATAAAATTTTGAAACAATTTTCTAACATATAAAATAAAAAAAAATTTTAAATTTTCAAAATAATAAAAAATGCCGGTAAAATTTATTTCTTTTATAAATTTTTAATTTTTTTTTTTTTTTGTTTTTTACTTATATAAACCACACTTCTTTCGTTTTTAATTAATAATTTAAACTCACTTTAAAAAAAAAACACACACACAATAATTTTCTTTTATTAATTTTGTTAAATATTTTTTTTTTTTTTTTGTTATCGACGTACAAAAAATTTTACTTTTTTGATCTCGCTCTATCTCTGTCTCTATCCACCCAATTAAACAACCGAACACATTGCCGTTCTAAACGAAACTGTGAAATAAAATAGAAAATTAACGAATGAAGAAAATAAAAACAAAAAAACGATTAAAGCTCGTCGTTATTTAAAAATTGTGTCGTCGTTAATAAATGATTTTTTTGTTGTTGTTTTTTTTATCTTTCAAATCTTTGATTCAAAATAAATCGTGATTTTTGTTTTATTCGATGACGACGGTCGGTGATGATGATGATTATGACTTTGAATGATAGTCATTTAAATGTTGAAATGTGAGATAAAATAAAATTATATTGCATTGCAGGCAGACGCCGAATATTGATTTAAAAATTAAAGAGAATGATTGAATTACAATAATATGGTTCTAATGGGTATGAATCCTAGATGAAATAAGTGAACGGTGACAAATTATCACTTGGGGTGATACTTTGTTGTATATACACAATTTTGTTTTGTTTTTCAGAAAATTTAAATCGTTGATGTTCTAGAAATAATATGAAATGTAGTGTACATACATTTAATGCAATTAAATTTATTTGCAGGTGCACATGAAAGTGTTATAATTAAAATTTTAAATATTTTTGGTGACATGAGTAAAATGGATGTATAGTTGCTAGACGTAATTGGTTATTCATAATTCGTAAACAATTTTTTTGGTAATCATTTAAGAAGGTGGGAGGCAAAATTTCCTGGTAATTTTAACCATATACAAAAGAAGCTAAATCGTATAAAAAAATCGTGTTCCTCATAGTTTTATAGGTAAGTAATTATACATATGTATGTAGTTAAAAATTTTACGAGCAAAAACAAAATTTCATAAAATGTGGAATACATCACAACTTAAACCGTGTATGGTAGTAATCAGTGTGAAATAAATACCCGTATAAATGAAATGCAATCAAGTTCTCACAGGAGGCGTACAAGTTTTTTCTTGAGAAAGAACTAAGTTGGCGTTGACTTTCGATTCAATAAGACGTATGACTGATATTTTGCTTTAAAAATAAATATTTTAGTTAATTTATTTTGAATAACTTGTTATACAATCTTAATGTACTTAAAGTTAATTGTGTGTTGAAGGGAGGTCCTTCATATAAGGAAATAACATAAATTATAGAATCCCGCGTTTTTATTGTTTGTCAAATTCTATCAAAAAAACAAACTATTTCGAAAAATGGGAAAATTTGGTGAAGTTTACTTGAAACGATTGTAGTTGTGTAGCCAATATACGTTAGCCGGTGCAACTTTAAATTATCGAAAAATTGAGCAAGCTACAGCAAAAATATCAACAAAAAACAAGGGACGCCATGTAAAAAAAATGGAGATAGAAAAAATTAGCAGAAGAGACTGACAAGAAAAAACGTGTTATAAAATTGTTGGAGGTTAAAATAAAATACATTTAATTAAAATAAATATTGTTTTAATCCCAAAGTGGTGACTCTGATGTGATTAAAACAACGCGAAAGTGAAAAATAAGTGAAAAAACTCAAATGGGTGTTGATGACAAAGATAACAAAGAGGAGCCCACCGTCTCCATACACGCAAGTGTATTTTGTAAGCCTGGAATTCTGGTTCCAAGCCAGCAACGTTACCACGGATGATAAAAAGTATTTTTCGGTAATGGCACAAATTGCCCTCAGCGATCTGGGAGCTATTCAAATGGAAATCGGTCAAGTCCCAGAAAAGGGAAAGTACGAGCTCATAAAATCAGTGATAGTGGAATTTTACTTGGATTCACAGCAAAAAAGATTTCGAGTAGGGATTAACGACGAACAACTTGGCGATGCAAAACCGACCCAGTTCTATCAAAAATTAAAATATTTGGCATCCGTTAACGGGAACTGCACTCATCGATCTCTGGGCCACGCGACTACCCGAAATGTCACACGCTGTAGTTATTCATTAAAAGTTCACTAATCAAGGATCGACTCATAGCAGCTAAGCAATCAATTCATTTACGTACAATCGGCGATCGTAATATTCGCCAAGCGAAAATTCGACAATTTCTGCGGTTGCGAACACTAATAGACCACGTGCGCGTTCCAATTCCCAATCGTTGGTTCCATTGGAAGTTTGGCGATAAAGCAAGCCGTGAAATTGGATTCGAATTACGCTAGTCTACTGGAAGAGTTCAAGCAAATTATGATATTTCCACCGACAGGAAGGGAAATTTCTACCGCTATAGTGCATCGAATTATTACGACAGGACATCCTGTATATGGTCGACCTCAACGATTGGAGCCCGAGAAACTCGAAAAAGGACAAAAGGAAATAGAATTATTGATGAAAGTTGGAATTTGTCGACCATCGGACAAGAAGCCTGATGGATCATAGCGCCCGCGCGGTAATTATCGCGCTTTAAGCCCCATTACAGTTCCGGATCGCAACCCATTCCGTATGTGAACGATTTCGTTGGAAATTTAGATCATTTTTTCAAAGATCGACTTGAAAAAAGCTTTTCATCAGGTTCCAGTCGCTGAAAATGACATTGAAAAAACGGCTATTACGACGCCGTTTGGTCAACGCAACGCTGCACAAACTTTCCAACGATTAATTCACGAAAATTTGCCGCGATCTCGATTTTGTTTTTGCGTATATCGACGATTTGTGCATCGCCTCGACAACGCCCGAAGAGCACCAAGAACACTTGCGAATCGTTTTTGGGCCAAATACGAATTTGGCCGGTAGGAGGTTCATTTCCTTGGACATCGTGTGTCAACCGAAGGACTTTTGCCGCTGCCCGACAAAATCGAACCCATCAAAACATTTCCACTTCCGACAATGGTAGGCCAAATAAAAAGTTTTTTAGCGACACTCAACTATTATCGCAAGTTTTTACCAAACGCCATGGAAACTCAAGTCAAATTATTGGAAATGATTCCCGGAAATAAAAAGAATAATCGAATGCTGTTAACGTGAACGGACGAAGCAAGGAATGCATTTGAGAAGTGCAAACTCGATTTGTCCAATGTCGCTTTACTCGCTCATCCATCAAAAACGGCGGAGCTTTCGCTGTATGTAGCACATATGCTCGTGAGCTCACAGCAATGTATTTGGCCGGTTAACATTTTAAATGCATGCTGCAAGAAAGAAGTTGTCACATCTACACCGATCATAAGCCGCTTAAATTTGCCTTCGCGCAGAAACCGGAAAAAGCGGAGGCAACTTGATTATATTGGACAAATGGCCACCGACATTCGGCTCGTAAAGGGCGCTGAAAATGTAACGGCGGATCTCTTATCACGCATAGAAAGTATCCACTCGAGTGAGGAAATCAATTACGAGAAATTGGCTGATGACCAGAGAAACGACGCAGAAATAAAATCTCTAAAGCATAAAAGCTCGCGCTTTGTACGAGTATCAACTGCCTTTAAAGAAATCATCGAGTTCGGTGTTGCAAGGCAGGTCCATGTCGAAAATGCGATTACCGCTATCACACACTTTTACACCTTAAAAAAAATTAACCCATCTCGACCACTTTATCCAAATGCTGAGGTGGTTACAACAGGAGGTTCATTCCACCCAAAAGAATGAAAATTCTACCGCACTATTTACATCGCTTCATTCATCGTCTAATCCAAGCCCTGTAATTTTAGCTACTGCTATATTAAATGCTCGTAATATTGATACTCGATTCGTCGTCGCAACTTAAATATTTTACGTCTAAAAGGTTAAAAACAGACTTTGCGGTCAATGGCTAAAATGACATCAAACCTCTAGTCTGGCACAAAATTTTCGTTAAAATTAAATCACGGGCTAGTAATTATATGGCGGAATTGGAGATGTTCATTGTTCCAAGTATCCCATCGGATCAACCAGTAATTAATATCGATATCGGTTCATGGAATCTTCCATTCAACATCATTACGGCTGATCCAAAATTCAATTGTTCGCGGTCTGTCGACGGTCTGATTGGAGCCGAAGTATTTTTCGACTTATTAGGCTCCAATCACTTCAAACTTGAACACTCAATTTTCATGAAACTAAACTTGGATGGATTGCATCGGGTAAGAATTCTAATGCAAATGTGTTTCTTCAACTATGGTTTATCCTCAAATTTCGGAAATGCCACTTAGCATTGAACAGCAAATTGAAAAATGTTGGACAATTGAAGGTTATCACAGCGACAGAAAATTGCTCACTATCGAAGAACAAATGTGTGTGAGGAACATTTTATGAAAGCCTATTCCGAGTAAACTGCCTGCAACGGAACGTTTTCCAACAATTAATCGCCACAATGATGTGCGAAGCTAAAGGTATTTTCCTTTTATTGACGATTTTATTATTGACGGAAAAGAACCATCGCGACAATCTTTTCGAAAAATGGAAGTGCATCCAGGAGTATGGTTTTCGGCTGAAGCTCGAGAAGTGTTCGTTTGGCCAGGAAAAGTTGGAGTTTCTGTACCACATCGTCGACGTTAATGGCTTACGACCAAATCCCCAAAAAATCGAGATGCTGAGCCTAATTCCCGCACCGAAAGACGTCCAACAATTGCAAACATTACTAGGAGCCGTTATATGGTACGGCAAATTCGTAAAACAGCTGAAAGACCTACGTTGGCCATTGGACGAACTGTTGTGCAACAACGTGAAATTTGAGTGGCAACCGGCCCACCAAGAAGCTTAAGAACCTCGTGTTAACCCACTACGACCTGAAGAAACAAATCATTGTAGCGGCGACAGTGTTGATGCACGAACTACCCGACGGAACCAAGCGACCCACCAAGTACGCCACATCGTTCTTTACGCAACCCAAAAAAAACTAACCGCAGGTCGAGCGAGAGGCTTTGTCGTTAATGTTCACTCTAAAAAGTTTCATCGATTCATCTAAGGCCACAAGTTCGAGCTTCAGTCCGATCATAAACCTCTGTTAACGATTTTTGGCTAGCCGGTTACGCGATACGCACTCATCCAGTTCACCTATGATTTCACTATCAAATACGTAGACACGAAGAGCTTTGCGTACGCAGATTTTAAGTTGACGCCTTCATCGAAAATGGTTGGTCGCAATCACCAAAACCGGTAAGGGAGCCAGAGCATATTTTAAGGCTGGATATTTCGATGGCGATCGTATTGTTATTCCGAGTCGCTACCGTAACCACATCCTTTCTGAACTACACCAAGGCCAACCAGGAATCGCCTGCATGAAGCTGTTAGCGCGAGGCAAGGTGTACTGGCCGTTCGATCGATGAAGACGTCAAAAAACTGGTACAACTCTGTGGAAGTTGCACGGGCACGGCTAATGCGAAAATATCAGTCAAGTGCAAGTTATAGTCGTGACCAATGCCAAAAGTCCATGGTCAAGACACATCGATTTTGCAAGACCTGTAAATGGTTTTTGTTTCCTGGTGGTCATTGGGCGTTTAGCAAATGGTCGGAGATTTTTAAATGGTAATCAACAACGACAGAAATCACAATCGACCGCTTTTCGTTATATCGGAGATATAACGACATAACGAATTGTGTTGTGTTACGTTGTGTCTGTTGGTCACAATTCGCAAGTGTACTAGCTGCCTCCTCAAAACAACCACTGGTAATTGAGACCATTAGGCACATTGTGGCCTTTTGGCACAGGCTAAAGAACTGCGCTATAGGAGAAATCCTTGACAAAAAAAACCTAATTTGAGGTGGAACAGCATATGCCGATAGATGAATGGCTGATAGGTTATACAAGGTATGCGGACTCTGGGTACCAGGCACCCTCCAGTTTTATTTAGCCTTCCTGTAAAACATGTAAAAATCAAAACGGAAGACGGGGCAGAGGTAGGAATATACGGGAGTGAGACTGTCCTCTCGAAGCCCTTGGGAACCAATGCTACCGTCTTTCTAGTAGACGTACTTGCTACAGTAAACATCTAGGAGGGAGAGCAATAAGCCCAGATAGTATGTATCGCGTACCGGCCGGCAGTATTATCAGGTTCATTAAGAACCTGAATATTGACTGGACGGACAATTATGCAGTGTCCAAGCACAAGAGATCTTTTAGGGCGCAGTGCGAGGTGGCTAAATGCCTACATGGCCCTACAACAATAATAATAATAATAATCACTTGCCCGACTGAACACTAGGATTGTTATCCATAGCATCACAATAAAGCATATTCATATAATTCATTCCGCTTAAATAATTGTTTAATTAACATCAACATACGCCTACTTGATTTAGAATAAAAATTAAAATTAATTTGTAATTTCATCACAAGAAATTAGGGATTTTTCCAAATAGAATTCCAACGCTTGCTGACTGGCGGCTGTAATATTTCGTATGTAGTTTTATATGGTCAAAATGTGTCTTGAATGTCTCATTAAATTATTAATTTCGACTAAATTAATTTTAAAATTTGATATTTATTATTAATCGCAACATACTCAATTTTATTAATCATAAAAAAAAAGTACGGTGACATCCACTAATTTAGACAAGAAACTTGTATTTGTAAACATGATTTTACTTATTTTTGCATGTAAAGCGTGCTGCTCAAGCTGCCCAAGCGTGGGGTAAATGAACTAAAATCAATTTTGGGAAAGTCCCTCATATTATTGGGCGCTTTCAGGTCCGCCAACTGTTGGCAACATGTTGAGTAAAATAATCATGTTATTTCCTGAATGCATATGCAACCGATTTATCAAAAATTGCATGGCAATGTGATCGATCGAATGTCAATTTTTCCATCAGAAAATTCTCAATACCAACTTGTTTGTTGTGGGAACTGAAAGCTCAATGTCATGAATAACGGTTTTTGACCCATGTAATTGGGTTTAGACCTTACCGAAATACAGTATACACGAATGTTAAAAAAAATAAATGCAAGGCCGGTATTAGACTATAAAAGATCTTTGACAAAGATATTTTATAAAACATTTTCATGCAATTTATTTTATAAAAGATCTTTTAACATATATTTTGCTATATTACACTACGTCAGGGATTTTATCATATTTTTCATAAAATTTAAAGGAAAAACGTGGAAATTTCCCTATTTTTATACTCTAGGCTTTTTGTATTATATAAAAATTCATTTGCTTCATACTCACTTATTAAACATTTGGTTTATTGAAACACTCCAATTAAATTTATTTTCCACCATTTTTACAATCAAATACGATTTTTTAAAAACAATAATGCAACGTCAAAATGCATATTCAGCCGCAAGAAGCTAATAAAACAAAAGAAATTTGATAAAACAAAAACATTTATAAAATATGCGTATAACGCGATATGAAACACAACTTAAGTAGATGTCTCTACTGGGATTCTTGGGCTAAAAAGTCATAATAGTAAAAATTTGTATGGAAAATATTCAACTTGTGAATTAAAACAAAAAAATATTAAACCGTACATATAATTTAAAAAAATTGTACACACAAATAAAGTTAAATATCAAACATCCGGATATACGTATAAAGTTTCCAATCCAACTCCGCGCACTAATCTTGGCTTTTCATCTCCGTGTTTTAGAATCCAATGCAATAATGACGCTGTATTTAATAGTATTGATTTATTCACAGGTTCTTATTTTTCGTTTAAGAGAAAATATCACGATGAGTTTAAATAAGTTACTCGGGTTTTTTATTCGTATTAGTAAATAATCCCATTTGGATTTTGGTTTTTCTTTTTCTGTGTTTTTGGTCTTTAAATGTCAACTCTGAAAACCAATTTGGAAGAAGTTCCATAGTGCAAAGATCACCAACATCCTCAGCTAGAAGAGTTGAGATAGAAAATGCAGAACTATGCAGACAACTGTGTAACATTGAAAAAATTACATCGGCTTTAATGAACGAAGTAAAATCTCTTAAAATAGAAAATGAGAAACGAAAAAAAAAATGTACAATCAAAGAAACCTGAGGAACAGGATGCTTCAGAGTTCCGTGGGAAAAATGCTTTGCAACCCAAGAAACAAGAAGAAAGTGTGCTACAGTCTACAGAGTACCATACTGACGAAGAAAAATTAAGAGAAAAAACTAATTGATTTTAGCTTCAAGCCGCACTTCAATAACTGGTATATTAAATCAAAATCAGCAAAATATACCAGCTCAGGAAAACCAACCTACTAAAATTAACGAGAAGGTACCACCATCAATCAACATTATTGACGTAAATGATTAAGGTACTATCCAATCTTTAATGAAATCGGTGTCTACAAAAGAATACAGAGTTGTATCACTGAACAATAATATTTGGAAAATCAATACAACTGATAAGCTGACAGATGAAGGTAAGGAATGGTACACATACGAGGACAAAACTGATCGTCCGATCAAAGTGATGGCCAGAGGTCTTCACCCAACCTGTACAAAGCAGGATATAATGGAAGACCTTGTACGCCAGGGTTTCAAGATAGTGGATGCGGTAAATAGCCTAAAGAAAGAAAAAAAACATAACGGATCAAGGGATCAAAATTAATAAAAGGGGGCACTCAATGGCACTCTTTCAATATTAGGGCAGTGCTTAACATGAGAGTTCGAATAGGAGCGTTAAGAAAATCCACAGGCTGGATACCTCAGTTCAAGAAATGCCAAGGATATAATCACACGCAGAAATATTGCAAACGAGAGCCTAGATGTGTGAAATATTCGGGAAAACATCTCGCCCAAGATTGTAGGTTTACAAATACTACGCCTCCAAAATGGTAAACTGTAAAGGAGAGTATCCCGCTAACTGTAGAGGATGTAAAGTAACCAGGGAACTTCAAAATCTGAGAAATAAAAACGACAGGACCCGCTAAACCGTGGGATGCCCAGTAATAGGACAATATCTAAAAATCCAGTGGTAGAACTACCACTAACAAGTGCAATAGCACTTAACAAGGAAGACGGTCAGAGCCTAATTCTTGAAAAAAATTTAAAGAATATAGAAGCCTTAAACTTAAGGCTTCTAAAACAAGAAAGAAGCCTGCCTGGTCGCTTTAAATAATGAATGAAATCGCTTCTATGATGTACTAATCTATGAGGATGAATAACACCTTCAGAATCACCAATTGGAATGCAAATGGGCTGTTGCAACAAATTCCAGAGTTAGAAATTTGTAATGAATTAGGTTGGGCGGGGCTTTGTTTATGCCAATTTGGGTAGCTTGAACCGTTCTGGGGGGTTCGTTTGCCCTTCCTACAAAAAAAATTCATTAACTGTCACACACCATGGTACACGAGTACTTATGTGGTAATTGCCCCATGAGTGAACGCATCATTATTTCACCAATCCTCCGATCACATCAATAAAAAAAAATAGATTTAACGTTTCATATTTAATATAATTTTAATTCGATTTAAGAATTATACATTTATAGTTCATCCCTTATCACCCAAATAATTAATTATAAGAAAAAAATGTAATAGTAAATAATCATTACTTAAAACTAGAAAAGAAATAATATAATAATAATAACTTATGCTAAGAAAATAATAATAATCTTAAAAACTATTAGCAAACTTATAAAGTTTGGAGAATCATCCACTACGGCGAATACAAAATACCGTTTTATTCGATGTAAATAATTCTCAATTTGGGTTCGATTTTATGGCTTAATTACACGTCACCACCGTTACTCCGGAATTATGCACTGGAAAATTATGTGTGTGTGTGTGTTATTTATTACCTCTTCACCGTTCAAAATTCGATTTACTCGAACTTTCGGGAAGATTTTTAACCGGGTTTAATTTAAGATTAATACCCCCTCCGGACAACCTGAGGGGTGGAAAAGCACATCATTTATTCCCTGCTATCTAATCACGAAAACGGGCTAAGCAAATTATCAAACAAAAAAAAAAAACTCACCTGAGGGGGAACAACGTAGTTTTGAATACTCTTTGGGTGAGATTTCCCGGCTGTGTATATCCAAAGACTAATCAGGAAAAATTATCCAATACACCACTGAATACGTCACTTATTTCCCTGTAACTAAGCTGACGGGTGTCCTAATACAAAAAGAAACAAAATGTTTCAATTTACACGCGCGCAATTACACTAGCACTAAGAGTAATCTCTTATTGACCTTACCTACAGTATGTTGGCGTGGCGTATTAAATTAAATTTTCACCACCGGGTGTTTTTAATTGTTTTTTTTTTTTTTTTTTTATTTAGCACTAATAAAATTTAAACACTATATAATGCACCTATACTACACACTATTGACGATTGTAAAAGTAAAGAAAGCGCCTCTCGAGGACAATAGTTAAAATGATGCACCTGATAAATTGACATTTGTCACAAATGCGACGAAAGTAAATTTAGTAATGCAGTAATTAAAAATTGTTTTTACAGTCCAGAATTGGAATTATTTACAATTATTAGCAATCCGATAAGTAAAAATTGTGTTTACAGATCAAAATTGGAATTGTTTACAACAATTTCGAACGTAAAATTATCAGGTAGCTCAGTTTAAAAATGTTCCACTAGGTGGAATCCGTGATGCTCCAATCGTCAATAATTAAGATAGTTTATACTAATTGGCCACTAGTTATGTATTTGGATATTATTCCATTGAAAATCAAATTCGAACTGATTAAATTTTGCTTCAGACGCAAGGAAACAAAAAAATTGGGTATAATTTATTTGATCGATAACGGGTCAGATTCAATACCATTACAACAAATGGTGAGACCAACTGACCGACTGGATTTTACTACGGTTGACGACGAACATCATTAACACATACAAATCACTATTAGGTATACACAAATAATACGGCATTGATTATATCATCAAAAAGCATGAAAAATAAAATGTTAGAAGGTATGACAATCAGCTGTTTTCTATTTAAGATTTTGTTTCAATTTGTGAATGAATGAAACATAAAAATCAGTTCGTCCGCCAATTTAAAATTTAAAACCAGTCTGGTTATTAAGGTAAGTTACCAAATTTAAAAATAATTTCCCATTATTTTCATACAGCGAAGAAACAAACCGAACACTGTTTAAGAGTTCGTTACAAATTTTCATAAATATAGAAAATATAAAGGGCTGAAACCTCACGAGGTGATCAGAACTTCGGTCTTTGGTATCTTCAATAATATCATAAAGTTGGTGTGACTGTTTTGACATTATTGATTTCTATTTTAACCAATATATATTTACTTATACAACAACCGCCAAACAGGTCAAAAGCTTCAACATGGGTACAGGCATCCAATTTAAAACAAAAAATCGTATTCTAGAACTTTATACCGAAAGTAGTATAACAAATTATACTGATACTTCTAACCGTTTAACTGACCATATCCCATTTACAACGCACATGTCTAACACAATGATACCCGCGGTTAAGGCATAGTCAAGTTCCATCCTACTTGGCCATATTCCACACATATCAAATATTGCCATTTCCAACGCACATATCAAATTTCATTATAATCGGTTAAGAAATAGCCAAGTTCCATCATACTTGGCCATATTCCTGAACTTCGCCCAAACCTCATTTCAGACTCTCATTTCCAATACATATATGTCGAATTTCGTTACAATCGGTTGAGAAATGAGCAAGTTCCATCGTACTTAGCCATATTTCAAAACCTCATCCAAAACTCATTTTAGAATCCCATTTCTAACACACAAATCAAATTTCATAATAATCGGTTGAGAAATAAACAAGTTCCATCATACTTGGCTATATTCCAGAACTTCATCCAGAAATCGTTTTAAAATCCGAGAACTTCATCCAAAACTCATTTTAGAATCCCATTTCTAATACAAATGTCGAATTTCATCGTAATCGGTTGAGAAATGGGCAAGTTCCATCATACTTTGCCATATTCCAGAACCTCATCCAAAACTCATTTCAGAATCCCATCTCTAACACACAAATCAAATTTCATAATAATCGGTTGATAAATAGAAAAGTTCCATCATACTTAGTCATATTCCAGAACTTCATCCAGAAATCGTTTTAAAATCCCAGAACTTCATCCATAAATCATTTTAGAATCCCATTTCCAATAAAAATGTCGAATTTCATCGTAATCGGTTGAGAAATGGGCAAGTTCCATCATACTTTGCCATATTCCAGAACCTCATCCAAAACTCATTTTAGAATCCCATCTCTAACACACAAATCAAATTTCATAATAATCGGTTGATAAATAGAAAAGTTCCATCATACTTAGTCATATTCCAGAACTTCATCCAGAAATCGTTTTAAAATCCCAGAACTTCATCCATAAATCATTTTAGAATCCCATTTCCAATAAAAATGTCGAATTTCATCGTAATCGGTTGAGAAATGGGCAAGTTCCATCCTACTTGGCCATATTCCAGAACTTCATACAAAACTCATTTTAGAATCCCATTTCTAACACACATATTAAATTTCATAATAATCGATTGATAAATAGGCAAGTTCCATCATACTTGGCCATATTAGAGAACTTCATCCAGAAATCGTTTTAAAATCCCAGAACTTCATCCATAAATCATTTTAGAATCCCATTTCCAATAGAAATGTCGAATTTCATCGTAATCGGTTGAGAAATGGGCAAGTTCCATCCTACTTGGCCATATTCCAGAACTTCATCCAAAATTCATTTTAGAATCCCATTTCTAACACACATATTAAATTTCATAATAATTGGTTGATAAATAGACAAGTTCCATCATACTTGGCTATATTCCAGAACTTCATCCAGAAATCGTTTTAAAATCCCAGAACTGCATCCGTAAATCATTTTAGAATCCCATTTCCAACACAAATGTCGAATTTCATCGTAATCGGTTGAGAAATGGGCAAGTTCCATCATACTTGGCCATATTCCAGAACTTCATCCAGAAATCGTTTTAAAATCCCAGAAATTCATCCATAAATCATTTTAGAATCCCATTTCCAATACAAATGTCGAATTTCATCGTAATCGGTTGATAAATAGGCAAGTTCCATCATATAAAAAATTTGTTAACTATTCACCACATCCAAATCCAACCCCTACTCAACTCCAACTCAACTTCAACTCAACGCGCAAATTGACCCCTAATTTAATCTTCAAATCAATTCCCAATTCAATGCCAAATTCAATGCCCAATTCAATAATCAAATAAGCATATATAAAAAAATCGTAAATATTTATAAAAGCAGTTATTTTGGGTCAATTCGTATGGCAGGTACCCCCACCCCCTTGGCGTACAGTCTCCAAAAGCTTTTCAAATCTCCGCCTTGACCATAGAAACAGATTGGCGAAAAAAAAATCCAAATCGGACAAGCCGTTCTCGAGATACCATGGGTGCAGACATCCAGACATCCAGACAGACGGACGGACATTTTTTTTTTTTTGCTTTTTCAGACTCAGGGACTTTCAAAACGTCGAGAAAAGTGGTTTTGGACCAACCAAATTTTTCGTCATTTTTGACAGGATTTCAATACTTTGGTCTTTTTAGACCGAAGTAAATATAGATATATGCCTAATTTCAGAATCTCATTTGGCAAAAAATTCGTTAGAATTCGAGGATACCAGTGCTACCGCACCATCCACCCATCAGGAATAGCGAGAGGAGGTTCAACCATATGTGTGAAAGAAAACATCAAACATTACGAAGGAGTAATTCATTGAGTAATTAGACGAAGAAATGGCGCCTTCAACTCAACGAAACTAAAGCTGTGCATATAAACTTTACCAACAGAAATGTTAATTGGTTACCTGTTCGATTGAATTCACAACCAATTCCACATGCAAACACGGCAAAATAATTAGGAATGATCCTTGATACTAAACTCAAGTGGAAAGAGCATGTCAAAAAGAAAAAAGAAGAATTAAACATCAAATATAGAAAAAATGTATTGGGTCATAGGAAGGAACTCTACCGAGCTAACATTACACAATAAACTGCTAATATATAGGCAGATATTGAAACCTGTATGGACGTATGGTACACAGCTATGGGGCTGTACCAAGAAAACTAACATAAAAGTAATTCAAAATTTTCAAAATAAAGTCTTGCATAGTATGGTCAACGCACCATGGTACATAAGGGATGATAACCTCCATAAGAATCTAAAAATGGAGTACGTCAGTGAAGAAATTAAAAAATATGCGAGAAAACACGAAAATGCTGATTTGCGCGTATGCTGAACAACCTAAACCCAGTAAGAGGGCTTCGAAGAACGAAGCCCTTAGAACTAGGACAAATAAATTAATGGAGTAACCAACCTGGAGCTAACCGATGGATTATACTCCTCAAACAGTTAACAACATTTAATTTAGATAAATTACTAGATAAATTAATATTTGTTCAATAAAAAAAAACTTTAATGAAAAACAATTTAAACGATTATAATATTTTTTATTTTCTTAATCTCTATTTTTCTCTCTTCTATGTAACGGTACATACATAATGGCTCTAGCCCTTTCCACTTTCGAGCAGTAACAGCGAAATGGGGTAGCACATTTCATGACACCTAAAATCGTAAAATACCTGTTATACTGAAATACACATTAATTTTATGTGAGAATTTTTCCCTCGCATTGTAAAAGCATAGACAATCATAATAGATCTCTCATTTGACTAAAAACAGAAAATAAAAACAAAAATTTTCCATTCAAATATTATCGGTGTATTGCATATACGTATTATATTTGCAACGCATTCTAAAATCATTGCCTTATAAAATACACAACACAACGACACATTGGAATTATCAGAAGTTTTTGTTTTTTTCCTTTAGCTACTATGAAATGAGAAATCTAGTATGAATGTCTATGGTAAAAGCATGGCCACGATGAAATGTGCAAATTCACACAATGAATGTCTATTTTATTTATATTTGCTAATAAAAATGAAACCTCTGTTTTGCTTAATTTTTTTTCCATACTCCCTTATCATTTCAAATACTCCCCTGAAATGATGAAATTTTCCACTCTCTAAATTTTCAAAACGGCAGCACTGGCCTCGATATATTACCATTTGACACTACAAGAAATTTCGCAACATAATCAACATAACCCAAGCAGCAACGGCTTAACAATTAGCTCTCATCAATTGCTCATTGGACCAAGAAACCAATTTTACAGTGTATTCAGCAAAAATGTGCTGAATCTGCTGAATTGCAAAAAAATTCCATTTCTGTAATTTTGACATTTCAATTCAGTCTGTTTTTGTTTTTCTTACTATTATGACGTGAAACGTGATTTATCGAACAAAATAAAAATTTAATTTAAATATAAATTTAAACATTAAAGTAGTTAAATTAGTATCAATTTTAGTTACGTGAATCAAATTAAATTATTTAACATATCGTGTTTTTTTTGTAATATACATAATAAACCAGTGATTTAGAATAAATAACAAGAATTTAGTAGTTACCTAACCTAAAATGATATAAATGTCAAAAAAAAAAAAAGTGAAGTGAAATTTGTTTTCTTTTTTTTTTTAGTTTTGTTTTGTCTTTTTGGTTTTTGGGAAAAATGAAAATGTTTTAATTTTATTCGAATTTTCCTATTATTATTCGCTTTATTATTAATAATGAATTAAAGTCTATTTTTGGTTGATATTTTATTATTAAAAGAAAAAAATAAGAGAAGTAAATTTGAGTGCGGTGAAATCGAAATCGAATAAATGAAAAAGTGAAGGGGGGCGATGAAGAAGAGCTTTTTGGTTGTGCAGTTTTGAAGTGAAAATAAATAAAAAAAAGTTTTGTGTTTTAAAATCAAATCAAACTTAAATATAAATTAGTTGTATATTATAAAATATTACTAAAAACACGAAACATAAATAGCAATGTTAAGGGAATTAATTGCATGGGTGCTAAATAATTACTTAGGCAAATATGTAGGAAATTTGAACACAGCCCAATTGACTGTAGCTTTGCTATCAGGTAATTTATCAAAAAAAAAACATTTTTATGAAGATTAAATTTATAGCTACCTAACCAAATTACGTGAAATACTTTTTTTATCATACTTGAACCATTGTGTTGCTTTTAAAATATTACCTACGCTACACCTCTCCGTTATATAACAACCATTGTAAATTTCTGTTGAGTGTGTTGGGACGTATCTATTTATAGACAAAAACAAATGTTTTGTGTGTTTTTCGAAATCGTAATAAGTTTGTTTATTAGTTTGGTGTTTGGTCACAAAGTTCGTTTTTTTTTAGAGAAATAATGCGGAAAATGCCCTTAAGTGATGTGAATTTTGCCAAGGTTGCTGGCACGACTCATTCCTTTCGTAATCAATCGGAATTTGTTTCAATGTTTCCTATATAGAATTGGGTGACACGCAACACAATCAAAAGCGAAATTGATGATGGCTCTTAATCTCTTATGTCACTCACCTCAATTTATCGTAAGAAAGTTTTCAATTGATTACTCATATTCATGGGTTTTGAATGATTTTTTTTTTTTTGTTGATTACATACTTTATTGGTTTTTTAGGAGGGGCAGATTAATCGACGCGATTGTCATAGACAATTAAATCTATTTACTGCTACTGCTTGTCAATCTCAGAAGGTCATTATATCACCGGCTGTGTGATATGTGGCACTCTTCTGTTGAAATGTTAAGGCCTTCCGACAATTTATCGAGAATTTACGTTTACTCGGATGACCCGCTCGAGGCTTAAATGTGGAACATTACGCCAGAAACCTTTGGAAGGGTGAGAAGGGTAGGGCCTTTAACCCTACAATCATGACGAACTTGGTTATAATCTAAATGAGCAATTAGAATAGCTTTTGAAGTAACAGGGATTGCCAGAATACAGTAGGCGTTCTTAAAACGTGCACCAGATTGTTGGTCCTCTGTGCGAATCACGATTGACTCTATTATAATAAATATTTGTCGGTGTTGGGTTTGTATTTGGCAACACATTGACAAGTATGGTCTGATAATCGTGACCTGGCCTGGTGATGGCATATTAAACACTGTCGTTGACGGTGACGGTATGCGAATCATAACGGATCGGTGAAGCTGTTGCACATCAACATTTATGTCGTGGGAAATGTACATTTCATACAATATCTTGAGGATTAGGATTCGGCATTGGCGATGGGCTCCAGTCTGAACGCTGATGACTATTTTGTAATAATCGGTTGTTTAGTATATCTGGCCGTATCGGTGCGGGTATCAAATGTGTTTCACAACCCACCTGCTCATCCCTTGATGAAAATTCGGCGTTGAACTCCGTGCCTTAGTTTTCAACGATTTTGTCCAGGTTGGGCGAATCCATTTTTATTTCTTCGTTGTTTATGGATAAATCCCACTTCTAAATTGTAAAAACTTGTTCTCGATTATGGGCAGGACAAATTAAAAACGATTTGTATTTTATATTTTACTACTTACGTGGCTTCTATTCTTTTATTTTTATTGTACTGAGAAAAACAATCTTACGTTCAAGTTCAATTCAAAGAGCCTTAATACGCTTCATTTTTGTAAATCGCAATGTAGAGTGAATTTATATTTCTTTATTCGGCCAGGTTGACAATGTTGGTTGTCCACAATCCTCACTGGAGCTGATTCCGCTCTCAATATTAAAATTTGGGGGTTGCTCGATTCGTTTCACCCTATCGGCTGCGAACACTTCTTTGAATCGTCGTCTACCGTCTGTGCGAATACTCCTCTAAATCGTCGTCTATCCTCTGGAACATTAATATCCTCTATGCGGTAACGATGTTTAATACCTCAACTACCTTATAAGGTCCTCTAAATCTACGCTGGAACTTTTTGCTTTGACTAGTCGACACTGGTTTCCTATAAATGACGATAAGATCTCCAACCTAATAAGCTTCTGGTGTGGTATAACGCTAGTTAAATCTGGCTTTTTGTTCGGCTTGGTTTTTTTTATTCTGTCCGAAGCTTCTTTGCGCAATTCGGACTCGCAGATCACACCATCGGAAGCCAATGCCACTGTATTATTATTATTAATTGCCATGTGGGCGTTAAGCCACCCCGCACTGCGACCTAAAAGATCTTTTGGGCATGGACTAGATGTTGTAATCTTTGGCGGAAAATGGCTGGGTAATAGCACAGAACATGTTCCGCTGATTCCGCTTCCAGGTCGCAGAAGCGGAATCCAACTGTCGTACTTAGGCCTTTATGGGTGGTCAGAAACTTCAATTTACAAGAGTATGGTCTACTTTACAGACTACCATATTACAATGATTAATTATTATGCCACTGTAAGTTTATCTTCATTAAGTTTTCACTCCCACAACGCAATCCGATGAAAAATGTTAAGTAAGAACACAACTTTCAGAATAGCAATCTGGAATGCGAATTGGCCTATGCAACATATTCCAAATAGAAATATTTTTAAATACAGAGAAAATCAACATATTCCTAATATCCAAAAGCCATTTTGTTAAATCTTCGTTTGTTAAAATCCGGGGTTATAACTTATACATATCATGCCATTCATCAAGCGGAAAGAGCAAGAGGTGGTTCGGCATTATTAATAAAAGAAAATATAAAACACCATGTAGAAACAGAAATCGAAAAAGAAACAATGCAAGTCACTACTGTTAGGATTCATACTGTCCTCTCCGGCATAACTTGAAAAGGGAGGACTATATTAAACTTTAAATCGCTAGGACGTGATTTTATTATTGGAGGTGATTTTAATGCGAAAAACACCTATTGGGGATCTAGACTTACGACGTCAAAGGGTAAAGAATTGTTTCAAGCAGGGCAGACATAAAAATGTGAATTTTACTCTGGTGGTTCTCCAACATACTGGCCCAGTCACGAAGCAAGATACCGAACCTAATCAACTTTTATGTAGGAAGAGGTATATCTCAGAACTATATTCACATTGAAAACAGCAATTCTCTAGTATCGGATCACTCACGGGTTATCATGACAGCCTGTGAAACGGTAATTCAAAGGGAAAGTGCACCCAGATTAACAAATTCAAAAACAAACTGGGATCTCTTTCGTGAATTAATGGAGGACAAAATCAATCTCCAGGTACCGATAAGAAATTCTCGACAGTTGGAAGCCGAATTGGAACAACTCAATGAAATAATTCACTATGTTGCGTTGGCAAGCACCCCCACTTTACAAAATAAGAGGACTCTTAACATATCCTACCCAATGGAAGTTAGAGAGTTGGTAAGAGGAAAACGACGAGCTCGTAAAACCTGGTAATTAATCGAACACCGGAGAACAAAACAATTCTTAACAATTTATGTAACAGTCTCAAATCCCTTCTTAAAGAAGTTAAAAATGAATCAATCAACAAATATCTAGTTAGCCTAACTGATGAACAAAATTCTGATTACTCACTGTGAAAGGCGAGGAAGAGACCCAAAATGCAAGTGCCTCCACTTAAAAAAGATGATGTGACCTGGGCAAGAGGTCACAAAGAGAAGGCTGATCTGTTTGCGGAGTATCTCCAGGAAACAAGTGAAAAGTAACATGAATGTTAAAAAGCCCCAGGGTATGACTTGATTACTTGCCAAATTATAAAAGCTCTACCAGACAAAAGATTTCGTAAGCTACCACACATAATCAGTTAAAATATGTTCTGCATCAATGGAAAGTAGCAGAAGTAATCATGATACCAAAACCTGATAAACCACCTAACGATAAAAAATCATGCAGGCCAATTTCTCTGCTGCCAATTATGTCAAAACTCTTTGGAAGATTATTAGACTAAAGAGATTTAAACCAATAATTGAGGACCGACAACTAATTCCTCCACATCAATTTGGATTAAGAGAAAAACATTCTACAATTGAACAGGTCCATAGAATCACCAACATAATTGAAAGAATGTTAGAACATAAAAAAGTATGCTCAAGCATATTCCTGGACGTCGCGCAAGCATTCGATAAAGTTTGGCACAGTGGTCTGTAATAAAAGCTGCATAAAGATCTACCGAGACAATTCTATGCCATACTAAGATCTTATTTATCCAATAGACACTTTCGAGTGAAATATGAGGATGAATACTCTGAGCTAAAGAAAATCTCTGCCGGTATCCCGCAGAGGAGTGTCTTAGGACCAATTCTGTACTTACTATATTCAAGGGACATACCAACCTCAAATGAAGGAACCATAGCCACCTTTGCAGATGACACAGCAATTACAAAGCGTTGGCGAATCTAGCTTAATGAGACAAAATCCACGCATATTAACTTTACGTATCAAAAGGCTTACCATCTACCTATAGAAATTAACTCGCGAGTCGTGCCATATGCAAATACAGCTAAATACCTTGCCATGACCCTCGATGCCAAGCTCAAGTGGAGAGAGCATGTTAAAAAGAAAAAAGAAGAACTTAACATAAAGTTCAGAAAAATGTATTGGCTCATAGGTAGAGGCTCTGAGCTTACAATTCACAATAAGCTACTGCTATATCGGCAAATTTTGAAGCCGATATGAACGTACGGTATACAACTCTGGGGATGTACCAAGCAAACAAACGCCAAAATGATACAGACTATAAGTAATATCGATATCAGATAACGACTATAAGTAATATCGAAATATTGGGTACATCCAGCGCAGTGAGGCATCACTTAAAAACAAGTAGGTCTCAGGTCTCATTTTACGTACTAAAAAGTTAATTTTTTTGTGAGACCTTAATGCCTTAAAATAACTGTTCGAGTTCTTTATATGACATATTTAGAACGCTTATAGATTATTTTCCGATTTTGTAATTTTAAACTTTTTAATCAAGGCCTAAATAAAGTGTTAACCAGAATTATAAATAATAATTACTAGAAACTTGTCAATCAATAGAATTTACCTTTACGTTTGTACGTGGCTTCAACAATAGTTTTACAACGAATTTTGAATACAAATCGTTTGTTTACCACGAAAATATGATAAAATTGCGTTTAAAAAAAAATTAATTTGCTCGTATAGGAGTGTACTTAATAGAAATCTAAAAATAGAATTTTCTGGTGTTTCACAAATACAAATTATGTTTGATTTATTGGCTTGAGTAAATACTAGTAAATCAACAAATATTGGTCAAATCTAAAAAACAATTATTCATTGAGCACAGAAATGAACTGGAGTAGAGATGATTAGATACTCGTAATATTTTGATGTCGCCCTGAATATTATACCTGAAACTAGCAGGCTGTAAAGTGAAACATAAACCCCAAAATACAAGTTAAAAATAAACTTAATTCATAAAATGGAGTAAAAAATGATATTAGAAAAATTCTGGACTCGTAATTTTTTTTAAATTATTGTTTCGTTTGTTGATTTTCCTTTAAATCTTCATCTAACAGAATTTTCCTCCAATTAGTAGAATTATCTTTGATTTACTTAAATTTTCCTTCACCTAACTATTGGAATTTTTCTTCAGTTATCACAATTTTCTTTCGGGAGCGTATCGAAATCTTAATTCTCAAAATCTTACTTTTTGACGAATCTTGCTTTCTTGAAATCTAAGATTTCGATACCCTCCCATTTCCCGTATCCCAGTTTTGATTTTTATTTTTATTTAAATTAAAATTCTTCTTCACCAAAAGAGGCAGCCCTTCGTTTTCCCCAAGAACATCCCCATTTTTGAAGAAAGTAACAGAGCATTCATAATGAAAAACTTTTTACTTTTTACTTACAGGTTTGTTTGTATGAATTTCCAACTTGACGAACAAAAATTTTTGTTGGAAATTCATACAAACCTGTAAGTCAAAAGTAAAAAGTTTTTTCATTGTGAATGTTCTTGTAAAATTCGTCAAAAAGTAAGATTTAGTACCCAACCCTTTTCTTTCGCTTAACAGAATTTCCCTTCACTTAAAAAAATTAAATTTATTCTTCTAATGAAAATTAATTTCTATGTAAATCTTATAAATTTCTAAAAAAGAATGAAGTTTGATTCTGAAATTTATTCAATTTTGAATGAAAGGTTGGAGTCATAATAATTTAGTAAACATAAAAAACAATAGATATGAAATAAAATGCTTAACCCTGCATTACTAACCTATGGGTCCAATGGACCCAATTTAAAATTTCGTTTCAAAATATGAATGTTTCGTAATTGTAACCAACTTCACATTCACATTCACACCAACTTCACATTTTAAAATATATTTCATTAGTGTTTTGTCAGTCGGAGTGTCAACAATAACTCTTGCAAAATGTGTCTGGGTCTGTTGGACCCACGTTAGTATCGAGTGTGTATTATTTATGGGTTATTTGGACCCACGTTATGATTCACGTATTTTTTGTTTACATAAAGGTCTGGGTCTGTTGGACCCACGTTAGTATCGAGTGAGTATTATTTATGGGTTATTTGGACCCACGTTATCATTCCGGTATTTTTTTTTTTTAAATGTTGCTTTTATAGTATGTGCAGTTTTGAAAGGGAATAAGAACACTTCGATCGATTCTTACAGAGCTCGAATTGGTTAATATGCTCTAATGAATAAAGCAATTTATACGATATATTTTTGTTGCCTTTTCAGATTTTCAAAATCTTCTTTCTGAAAATATGACTGAAAAAATTAACCACTGTGAGATATTTTCCCGAACCGTTACCTTTTCATTATTTTTATGTGATAATATGAAGTCTATTATTTATTTTTGAATAAAAATTACCTGTGAACAAACTAAATAGATTTTTTTTTAATTTTAAATTGTAGTTTTATTCAATTTACCAAAAATTAATAAATGTATATTTTGTGCGCTAAGGTTTCTCTTTAAATTGAGTTTTAAGATATGGGTCGATTGGACCCATGTTTAGTAATCATGTAACATAAATTAGCGTTAATAATGCAGGGTTAATAAAATTTCAAAAAATCACTTTTATTTTTTGTAAGTTTGCAATTTTAAGTTAACAAACTTATTTTAGGATCCCCTTTTCTAAAATACTTGTCGAATTTCATCTTAATCGGTTAATAAATGGCCAAGTTTTAAAATATGCCATAGCGTAACATAAATGCCGTTTAAATTATAATCGATTAAAAAATTACTATATCTAGCTATATTCTAGAACATAGTGAAAAAATCATTTTAAAATGCCATTTCCACCGCACATGACGAATTTATTCATAATCGGTTAAGAAATAGACAAGCTTCATCCCAATCGGCCAAATTCCAGAAATTTGTCAAAAAAAATTTAAAAAATGACCGCGTTTTGTAGCACATCGCGTTTGGAAATATCGCGTTTTTTACCATATCTTGTTTTGTACCATATCACATTTTGAAATATCGCGTTTTGAATTATCGTGTTTTGTACTATGTATATCGCGTTTTGTATCATATCGCGTTTTATACCATTTTTTGTACCGTTTTATATTATATTTGTGTCGTCAATTGAGTTACCTCAACCACAGAATACCCAGAAGCGACATAACGCGGTTTTTATATGGAGAAAAATGGACTCATTTTTTTGACCTTGGTTTATAGAAGGTAAGATTTTCGGTGTTAAATTATCGTTCAGTGGCTGAAAATTCAAAATTAACATGTAAAATATAAGGTAAGAGCAAAAATTTCTTGGTCCACGTAATGTCGGTTCTGGTTGTTTATTATTCTGTGCCTCAACTTTACTTTTCCCCTGAATGTTGATTCAATCATTCAATTTTGAATAGACTGTACCAATTTTTGTTAACTGGCGTTTTCGGAAATAGACCATGGGTAAATTCGCAGTAAATTTAGACCATTAAATTAGACCATTATAGTGTAATTTAATGGTCGAAATTTACTGTGAATTTACCCATGGTCTATTTCCGAAAACGCCTAAAATAAGACTGTACCAGAACACAGTTCACATAAAGCCGCGTCCACACGGGGTGTGAAATGTACACTTATGCGCGCATTTAGCGAATGTAAACGTCGTGTGGATGGTTTTCACATGACGAATGTGATTGAATATTTTCATTAAAAAATGTATGATCAAGGTACTAAAAATATATACCAGAGTAGAAATATTCATTAACATTCGCTTACATGTGATCAATGAACATTTAACGAATCGTGTGTACCGAGATGTGATAAATGTACACATCCCGCATAACCGCCTACATTCGCTAAATAAGCAAATACGCACGCATAAGTGTACATTTCACACTACGTGTGGACGCGGCTTAATAAAGGTAATATACATCAGTGCTGTCGTTTCGATATTTTTAAAAGTAGTACATTTAAATTTCCAGGGGAGTATTTCTAGTCAGAAAGGAGTACATATAATAAAACTATTTCAGATATTTTTTTACCGTTTTATACAAGAATTTAAAAAATTGTATATAATTTCAAATTGATTCTGTACTTAAAATCAAAAATCGCCTAAGTGACTTTAAGCGATTTTTATGAATTTTGCATAAATATATAAATTTGCCCACTATTTAGATTGTATCAAATTTTGGTGAAAATCGCTTAAAAAATAAACAATTATGAGGTAATACATATACTAATCTCAATGTATTCCCATATCATTTTAAAATTGTATCCTTCATTTTCTCAAAATTATTAAAATGCAGATAAGCGATTTTTGCTTTTTAGAACAGGTTTATGTACATAATTAATATAATTTATTCGAATTAAAAAATGCAATACATATTATAAAAGCATCAACCACAATCAAAAACAAAATTATTTCCTCAAACTAAGTTTTTATCAATAGTAATTTTTCGAAATAGATCCTGAATAACTTCAGGCTAACTTTAAATTGTTCTTATGTTGGTAAAAAATTGTCCAAGGTATACATCACAAACAAAAAGTTAAGAATAAATTTTGATAACAAAATTCGAAAATGTATTTTGAGAGATAATTCAAAGAAGTTCATATTACTCCTCATTAAGTAATCTTTTTAATTTAAATTTGTATTTCAGCTGATTAAAAAACACATCTAAATTAGCTTAAAGTTATCTCATTCTTTCTTAAATAGATAGATCAATTTTATGGTCGAAAGCAAGACTGAAGTTATTCAGGATCTGTTTCCGAAAACACCTAATATAAAATTGTTCAAAAAGGTCTTGCACACACAATACTTTTTCTGATTTACTGGTATAAAAAAGCATTACCTGTACTGTCGTAATAGTTAATCGGGTATAACTTTACATAGTTGACCAAATTGAGTTATTATTAAGTTAAAATAAGCTATTTATTATTTATTAATAATGCATTACAGAGGAGTACAAAATGAATTAGCGGAGTACGGGAGTACAGATTATATAAAAGGAGTACAAAACTCCGATCGTTCTCACTTCGACAGCACTGAATATACTCCGATGTTTCATTTTCGTTCTTTCTTGCGCATCCATGTTAAAAATATTTTAATATGGCGGACATAGTGACCAAACAAATCGAGTTTGTTAGTTTTGCGTAAGTTAGTTTTGCGTAATAATTTTGAGTGAATATAATTAAAATTGTGTGAAAAATTCTACTGACTTTAATTCAAAATAATTAACAATGTATCATGTATCAAACGTTGTCCAACATTACAGTCACGATCTCCACCATTGTTGTTGTTGTAATTTTTTGACATCCTGCGCAATATATTACCTTATATAATATGTGTACTGGGTAGAGGTGGAGAACTATCGATAGTTTGCACTATCGATAGTTTCCGATAATACTATCGGAAACTATCGATAACTATCGATAGTTTTCGATAGTTTAACACTAATCAATCAGCATTGGTTTTGATGAAATTCAGCGTGCACGATGGAAATAAGATTCTAAACTGATTGTTGGATGAAGTTTTGGAATATGGCCGGTTTGGAAGAAACTTGGCCATTTCTTGTCCGATTTTAGATAAAATTCTGGAATATGGCCAATTAGGAAAGAACTTGGTCATTTCTTATCCGATTTTGATGGAATTCAACATATACGATGAAAATGGGATTCTAAATTGATTTTTAGATAAAGTTCTGGAATATGGCCAATTGGGACGGAACTTGGCCATTTCTTATCCGATTTTGATGAAATTCAGCATGTTCGATGGAAATGGGATTCTTAAATGATTTTTAGATAAAGTTCTGGAATATGGCCAATTGGGACGGAACTTGGCCATTTCTTATCCGATTCTGATGAACGTCAGCTTGTTCGATGGAAATGGGATTCTTAAATGATTTTTAGATAAAGTTCTGGAATATGGCCAATTAGGAAGGAACTTGGCCATTTCTTATCCGATTGTGATGAAATTCAGCTTGTTCGATGAAAATGGGATTCTTAAATGATTTTTAGATAAAGTTATGGAATATAGCCAATTGGGAAGGAACTTGGCCATTTCTTATCCGATTTTGATGAAATTCGATATATACGATGGAAATGGGATTCTTAAATGATTTTTAAATAAAGTTCTAGAATATGGCCAGTTAGAAAGCAACTCGGTTATTTCTTAACCGATTATGATGAAATTCGACATGTACGACGGAAGTTGGATTCTAAAATGATTGTTAGATGAAGTTCTGGAGTATTGCCAATATGGAAGGAACTTGGTTATTTCTTATCCGATTATAATGAAATTCGATATACATATACGATTGAAATGGAATTTTCAAGCTAAGGAGGGGGGAACTTGGCGATTTCTTATCCAATTTTGATGAAAATCAGCATACACCAGGGAAATTTGATTCTAAAATGATTTTTAGATAAAGTTTTGGAATGTGGCAAATTAGAAGGAACTTGGCCATTTTCAGTCCGATTTACTTTATCCAAAAATCATCCTAAAATCCCATTTCCTGCACAAATGAAAAATTTAAACATAATCGGTTAAACAATAATCAAGTTCCATCCTACTAGGCCATATTCCAGAACTTTATCTAAAAATCATTTAAGAATCCCATTTCCATCGAACAAGCTGAATTTCATCAAAATCGGATAAGAAATGGCCAAGTTCCGTCCCAATTGGCCATATTCCAGAACTTTATCTAAAAATCATTTAAGAATCCCATTTCCATCGTATATATCGAATTTCATCAGAATCGGTTAAGAAATAAGGAAGTTCCGTCCTGATTGGCCATATTCCAGAACTTTATCTAAAAATCATTTAGGAATCCCATTTCCATCGAACATGCTCAATTTCATGAAAATCGGATAAGAAATGGCCAAGTTCATTCCTAACTGGCCATATCCTAGAACTTCATCTAAAAATCATTTTAGAATCCCATTTCCATCGCACATGTCAAATTTCTCTTCCGAATCAACATGCATTACAATAAAAAATGGTCGAACATAAAATTATAAATGCCGAAAATTTTTCCCAAACTATCGATAGTTATCGATAACTATCGATGGGGGTTCGATAGTCAAAACTATCGATAGTATTCGATAGTGCTATCGATAGTTCTCCACCTCTAGTACTGTGTGTGGTACCAGAATGTGTTTTTTCAGTTCGTATGTTCGCTAATGGCTTTTTGAAAGAAAATTATTATTATTATCCTTCGTGTCAACACGAAAATAAAACCACTTTTACCAACACGTTCAACCCCTGGTGTGTATGAATTTAATCAAGAGTTTTTCATCAAAGACGGATAAACATTAAATATAGAAACGATATCATAATGAAAATTCCATTTAACTTTATTAGAAAAAAAACTTCATTCAGTTGCAAAAAATCAAATACACACTCAGGTGTGTCGTGTTGACAGGAACGTTATTATTATTATTATTATTAAAGAGTTTGAGCTATTGGGTCCCCTTGCCGCACTCCAGATGTTATCTCAAAGGCATCCGAAATTTTCCCTTCTATTAGCACCTTACATATTGAGCCATCCATTAAAAGCTGGCACATTGAAACCAATTTTGACGGTATGCCCAGGTAGGACAATACGTTCCATAACGTATTCCTCTTAATGCTGTCGTACGCCTGTTGAAAGTCTATGAATAGACTGTGTACAGGGATGTCCTTTTCATAGCATTTCTCCAGCAAAATCCTCAGCGTAAAAGTTTGATCGGTCGTTGATCTATTTGGTCGAAAACCACATTGATAATCACCCAAGATCCTCTCGCTATAAGTTGATAACTTTACTGCGACTACGTTGGCCAAAACCTTGTAGCCTGTGTTCAGCAAAGCTATACCGCGATAGTTGTTGCAGTTCAATCGATCTCCCTTTTTATGAAGAGGACATATAAGAGCCGTCTTCCACTCTACTGGGATTTCTTCTCTAGACCAAATTATTGATATTAGCTCAAACATGTGGCAGAACAGATAATCACCGCCATATTTGAGCATTTCGTTGCAGATACCATCCTCACCAGGTGTCTTGTAATTTTTCATCTGCGATATCACGTTCCGCACTTCATCATATGATGGAGGAGGTGGTGGTGTCATCTCGACGTTAATTCGCGTTGAAGCAAGAGAGGTTGTTGCTCGGAAGGTGGTGCCTGTTTATTTAAAAGCGAGGAGAAGTAATTTCGCCACCAGGAGAAGTAATTTCAAATCTGAAAAAAAAAAAATTAATTATTAATTGACAGCTGTCAATTTTTCAAATCTGACATCAGATTTGAATTCAGCGACCTCAAAAACATAAACTTATATATTTAAATAATTAAAATATGCTTTTGACATCTATAAATAGTATTAAAAATGAATAGTTTTGTAACGGACCTGTGGAGCTTTGGTGCTTCGTAGCTGCCAAAATATTGAATTTGGAGTTTTGTGCCCATGGAGACTTTTGTTCAGGATGACAAAATATACAACATATCAAAAATTCAAAAAATTTGACCGAAACCCAATTTCCATAAGATTATTGCGGGGTTCTTTCAATTATGCCGTGTAAGACAAAAAAAGGTTAACCAATCAGCGAGAAGATTTTTTTTTGCTTTAAAGGCAAAAATTGAAAATGTATCACTGCCTTAACTCTATATCGAAGGTAAAAGAGAAAATACTTAACAAGAATCTATTTATTTTTGTTGTTTTTTTGTACCCAGTCTAAAGGCGGGACTGCCTGCTAGAGGGATAAGCTTAGATCGTCTTAGAGGCTGAATTATCACTTTGCACTCCAAGATGTACTTAATTTGATACATTGTTTCGATATCTTCATCAGTATCGAAGGTCAACATAAACATGTTCAGAGGTATTTTGCCTCTCCGTTTTAGCTTAATTGATGATTCAGTAGCTTTAAATCCTTTTGCTTTCAGGTCATCAATTATTTTTTCTGGTTTACACGTAAAATGTAGGTTTTTAGCCATAACCCTTATTGGTCTTGTTTGTTTGTTTTCAAACGTGTGCGAAGCACGTTTTTCTTCGTTTAACATACTTGTCATTTTTCTGTAAGTTTCACCATCTTCCAAGTTTATTTTGATGGTGTTTCCATTCATCACCTTTGCATTAAACTTATCAGTAAGTAGTGGTTATTTTTTTTATTTTCTCATAGAGTAAATCGTAGTCTTTGACTTCATCTATTACTATTGGTGGTGGTGGAGGTATATTTTTGGGTTGTTTCTGGATAATATTTGGAACATCATTCTTTAATTGAGGTGAGGGGGGCGTATTATTCCGTTTCCTTTTTTTCTCTGACCTCTAACTCTTATCCACTCAGTTTCTCGAGCTAGTTCGTCTTCATCCGTATGGTACTCTTGTTCAGTTGTATTCTGGCTAGGAGTAGAACAGATATCCTCCTTTGGCTTAAGAGTTTTAACTTCGTTTTAAAGCGTGTTAATACGCTGCTGCATCCATGCAATTGTAACATTCAGTTGCTTGTTAATATTGTTGGCTTCAACTAATGCATTATTAGCTTTACACAATTCATTGTGAAGTTTTTCTTCGTTTGTAGAACGAATGTTTTTGCTACTGGCCGCAATGGAGGGACTATCACCTCTTATCGGAGAATACGATACTTTCCTACTCCTATCGAATGGTTTTCAAGTATCCTTTTCTGTTTCACTCAATTGAGCTTGTTTATTCACCAACATTTCTTGGGTTTGGTTAAAATAATTGTAGTATAACAATGGCTGGTCTCCCCCATAATCCATGCGACCGACCTCCTAAAAAAAAAAAAATAAATAAAATCCTAAGAGGGTGGATTTACCTAAGTAACAGGTGTACCACCTGGGGTATTAGTTTTCATATTTGTTCCGCTCATTACTCATTTATAGTGTACTGCACTCGCATCTAGTATTTAGCCGACGTTTCACATCGTTGCCCGAGTGTTACCACTTGGAGGTATACTAGACACATTTGGTGGTTTCTATATAGTTGCAGCATTGGAATATACCACGAGATACATAGCTATAGACGGTCAAATCTACCCTATTGAGACGCACCCACCACCCAATTTTGTTAAAAATAATTTAAAAATATTTTTAAAAAAAATGTTTGTCAAATATACTTTCTTATAAGAAATGCGATATGCGATAATCGCTTTTCATAATACATACACACATACGAAGCGAATCGCATTCGCAAAATCGCAAAAAATGCGAAATGCGATCCATTTCATAATAGGGCCCCTGAACACATTAATTTTACCCTTAAGGAATAAGCGGTTATGTGTTTTAAAATGCATTTACTCGTATTCAAGAAAGTTAATTTGGATTTTCGATTCTGATTGTGACTTTTGAGTCGAAAAGGTGTTTTCTAGATAAAATTAGTGAAAAGTGTAGCCATCTTTTTTTTTTTTCAGAATTATAAAGTAAAGTTATAAATTTAATAATATAAAACTAAGTAAAGTACATTACACATCAAATTAAATCAGGTGAGTCCAAATTAGATTGTATTTTAGATAAGAAAAACACTATTTCAGGCGTTAATACGCCTATTTCTAAGGCAGACGGGTTTTCCCGCGTGCCTAATTTTTTGCCATGTGTTCCGAAAAGTAGAACGCTAGATGATTTATTATCTTTCTCTGACTCCTCACTAGAGGATAAGGGTGATAAAAGACAAAGAATGTCTAAAAATTCAAGAAAAAGGAAAACGCAAAATAAAAATTACGAAGCAAAAAATAAAGATAGGTTAAGTTCAAAAATAGTTTCTAACCCCAAATTAGTGAAAGTGTCGGAGAATATTCCAGAAATGAGCAGTTCTGACGAGTGTTTGTCAAGTAATGAAGAAATATCGGTAAATGCTAAACATACAAGTGCCTCGACTTCACATTTGAGTAATCAAATGCCAAAAAGTGAAAAAAACGTGTCATCCAGTACAAACAGAGGAGGAAATATGGAGAAGAATGTCCCAAAAAACTATAAAAATACAAACAATTTAAGGACAGATATTTACAATATTTCATCAATGGACAACAACACAAATTTGAGCAGTAATAATATGGAAAAGGGGACCACTATGGGTGGATTAGACAAAAGTATAAAGAACATGTATAGTATTCAGGATAAAGGCCCTTTTAAGGTGATTGTTATCAAAGATAAAATAAATTTATTACATTTAGGGAAATCAATTAAAGCTAATGGGTTTAAAAATATTCTAACGGTGGAGCAACAAAGCAAGGATATGGCCAGAATTATCTTCAGGAACTACAAAGATGCTAACGAATGCATTAAATCGGACCAATTCAGGAATTTCGATTTGTACAACGCTTTTATACCGGATGCATTTATAAAAACAGTTGGAGTAATCAGAGATATACCTTTAGATCTATCAATAGAGGAAATTACAAACAATATTAAGTCGAACCTAGATATCATCAAAATTGAGAGGATGACAAGTTGGGACCAAGCAACACAAGAAAAAAGAGATATGGAGCTGGTTAAAATCACATTCTTAGCTGACATAATTCCAAACAATGTGACGATGTACGACAATATATTGATAAGGGTAAATCATTTTATTCCGAGCCCAATGTATTGCAAAAATTGCCAAAATTACGGTCATACAATAAGCAGATGTAAATCGAAGGAAATGAAACCATGTGAATTATGCGCGAAGAGAGAAGAACAACATCTATGCGATAATAGAGAGAGATGCAAATTTTGCGGATTAGGTCATAGAACGAACAACAAAATCTGTGCAGAAAAAAGAAGACAAAGGAATATCACAGAATGTATGACTATAAGCAAAATTTCATTTAGAGAAGCCAAGGAGAAACTGTTTGGGCCGCCACAGAAAAAATTCCAATTTTCAGATTTCAATTCATCATTGGATGAAAATGGAATAGAAGAAAGGAAAAAGCTAAGTAAAAATTTGATGCTCACGGAATCGAAACTGAATGATTTATCTAAAATGGTTGAGGAACTAAGGAAAGAGATCAAGAAGAAGGATGGATTAATATCAAAAATAATTGGAAAAGTTAATCACGCAATGGTCAACAAAGATAATCCAGCATTTCTTGATCTGATACTCATGGATCTAGAACAAGCCAAAATGGAATCTAAACAATAGATAACAACTTGTAATATATTATATTAATTTAAAATAATGATATTTGAATTTCATATATTAAATGGTAATGGGTAGAATAAAAATTATGTATATAAATATTAGGAGCCTTAAAAGCAATAAAGACATTTTAGAGCAATATATTACAAATAATAATATAAATATTATTATTTTGACAGAAACGTGGACGAAAAATAATGAAGTTATTTCTTTCAAAAATTACAATCTAATTACAAAAAACAGATCAGATGGTTACGGGGGTATTGGATTCCTAGTGGATAAAAAATATTCCTTTAAAATTGTAAATTTGAATTATTTATATAATAAAATCGAAGTGCTAAAAATTAATATAAAACACAAAAATTTAGATTTCAACTGTATAGCTTTCTACAACAATAATAACAACGAAAAGGAAATCATAGTGACGGAATTTAGTAATATAATAAAAGAAATCATAAATGGAAAAGTGATAATAGCAGGAGATATAAATGCACACAACGTATTATGGGACAGCAATAGTAGGACGGAAAGATTAGGAGCAAAAATAGCAGAAGTAATAACAGAGAGTCAATGGACTATATTAAACAACGGCAATCCCACAAGACAGGATACTTTCAGGCATAGAACATCTGCCCCTGATATAATGTTGTGCAATAATAATATCAGAAACCATTTAAACTGGATAGCAACTATGGATAATATAGGAAGTGATCATTTTCCGTCTCTTATATATTATAACACCAATACAATAGTATACAAACAAGTAACAAATTGGAATAAAATCATAAGTGAATATAATAGCGCTAAAAACCATGAAAATTACAATATTGAAACCATGCTAGAAAAAATTATCGACCAAAACACATCCATTATTAGGTGTAACAACAAATTTAAACCAAATCCATGGTGGAATGAAAAGCTTCAGATGTTTTGGAATATAAAGAAAGCAAAACAAACAATATATAACCAAAATAGAACACTTTATACGGCAATGGAGCTGAGGAAAGCTATACAGAAATTGAAGCAACAGGTAAAAAAAGAGAAAAAAAAGAGTTGGATAATATTTTTAGAAGGCATTAACAATAAAACAACTAATAAAGACATCTGGGATGAAATAAATAAAATAAAGAATAAAAAACATAATAAATTCAACATAATGGACGATAATAATAACGCTAATAAATTTCTCAAAGACAATTTTCCACAAATAGTAGAAATCGAATCTCCTCCTTTTGTAGTGGGAAAACAAACAAGAAACGAGACGGAATTTAAGATAAAAGAGCTAGAGGAAATTATAAATAAAGCGAAAAATTCAGCCCCAGGAAGTAATAAAATTAGCTATAGACTAATTAAAGAAATAATGAAGCAAAACAGTTCTTTCATAACATCATTACTAGATTACTTCAACGGAATATGGAATTCAAATAACTATCCAAAAAATTGGAAAATAACGAAAGTAGTTGCTATTTTAAAACATAATAAAAATGAAAGAGAAATTAGTAATTACAGACCGATATGTCTTCTGCCGGTTTTTTCTAAAATCTTTAATAAATTGATATTAATAAGAATTAACAAACATCTAGAAGATAATAATATATTGAATAAAAATAACTTCGGTTTTAGGAAGAATACCAGTATAATGGATTACATGACAGAACTTATGAGGCATATTCAAGTAGAAAAATCAAAAAATAAAAAATTAATATTATTGAATTCAGACATAAAGAAGGCGTTTGATAACGTTGATAAACGTATTCTAATCAATATAATGGAGGAAATGAAGTTCGACAACAATGTTATAAACTGGATATATTTTTTCCTGACCAATAGAGAAGTTACCATTAGCACAGCTGGACAAGAAATCACTAATACAACAAACTCGGGTATCCCACAAGGCAGTTGCTTAAGTCCGACATTATTTAATATTTATACTAATTGTATACACGAACTTAACAACGAAATGGTAATTGTGCAGCAGTTTGCTGATGACATTTGCATGGTTATAAGCGGAGAGGACGAGGGAAAATTAGAAGATAATATGAAATCAGCATTATTAAATCTGAAAGGTAAACTTGCAAATCTAAAATTAAATATCAACACAGAGAAAACTCACTATCTAAGACTGTTTAAAAATAAAAACAATAAAAAGAAAATGGAATTCAAAATCAACAACAATATAATTAAAGAGGAAATGGAAACGAAAATTTTAGGTATCACTTTTTCAAACAGGCTATCTCTAGTGAAACATTTTAAGAACATGAAGGAGAACATACAAAAAACAATTAACATATTGAAAATATTTACTCATAAGGAAGGAGGAACACATCCAGAACTATTGTTGAACATTCACAAATCAATAATAAAAGCAAAAATGGAATACGCCTATATTATCACAGAAGAGGATAATAAAACAATAAATAAAATTTGCCAAAACACTAAAAACATATGTTTAAGAATTTGCTTAGGTCTTTTGAAATCCACCCCAATCCCAGCTTTATTAGCGGAGGCAATCGAAATTCCAGTTGAGTTGGAAAACAAAATAATTACATTAAACTATATAGCAAAAAACTTATTCAATGGGACAAAAATTGGGAATGACATATTAACATTAAACTCATTATACAAATTCAATAAACTATATGTCAAATATCCAATATTGGAGAAAATAAAAATAATACATAAGAAAACCACATCACCTAATAATCTTAGAGTAATTCCTGAATTTAATACCCAATTCAAAAAAGACGACCACAACATAGATACAATTAAAATCATGATCCAAAGGGAATTGGAGGAATTTGAGGAATATTCGAGAGTTTTTACTGACGGAACATTGAAAGAAGGTACAGGAGGCATAGGTATATATGTAGAGGATAAGGATATAAAAATCTCCATTAAGTTAATAAATAGTACTGACATTAAAACAATAGAAACCATTGCAATAAAAATAGCAATCACTGTATCCTTAACTAATAAAAATAACAACATAATTATATTATCGGACTCACAAAGCGCCTGCAAATCCATTAGAACGTCAATTATACGAGACACTAAAAATCATTTTGAAAATCAAATAATTGACACAGTAGGATTTAATAAGAACAAAAACATAATAATTAAGTGGATCCCGGGTCATGTGGGAAATGTAGGTAATACGATAGCAGATAATTTAGCGAAAATTGCCCTGATAAATCCTACCCATACTTTAGACAATGAATTTACGCTGAAAGATATAAAGAAAAATATCAAAAAGAAAATGAATAAAGAATGGAAGATTATTTATAACAAAATGACAGAAACCAGAGGCAACTTCTATAAGCAGTATAATATGGAACCACCAGAAAAATTATGGTTTAAAAACATGAACTTTAAATATAAAGATATCAGAACTATAAATAGATTGAGAGTAAACCATGCTCACAACAAAAAATTTAAAAATATGATTGGGATTGAAAACAATCCAAATTGTGATCAATGTGGGGAAATAGAAGATAACGCACACATAATAAATGCCTGTAGTAAATATAATAATAGTAGGATAAATTATCCAACGCTTATTAACAAACCACTGCAGTTAATAATAAAAGAGCAGAATACAGTAGAATATAAAGAGATTATCAATTTTTTGAAGGATATTAACTATAAGCTATAAAAATAAGATAAGAAAGAAATAGTGTTTTTCGAATCTGACTACATTTTTATTGGGACTCCTAATAATGTATAGTATGATAGAGAAAACATCTTTTCAGAAGAATTTATTCTGCAATCAGATGATTACTAATCATACTAAAAATACCAATTTTATCATTATACGTTACTAACAAGGGGGTTTAATACACTAACTTAGAATAAGGTGAAGGGTACTATAAGATTAAAAAAAAAAAAAAATGTGAATTGTCAATTATAAGAAAATAATACATATCCTCGGTGGTGGGGGGTAATTTTAAAATCAATTAAAAATTATTTTGGGAAAAGATAGATTAATGAAACAAACATTTCTCACTATAGAAGTAGAATCTTTCTATCTGTCATTTTGACAGTTAAAGCTTTAGTATTGTTAAAGAAAATTTTTATAAAACTGTATTAACAAGTAAATTTAAAAAAAAAAAAAAATTGTTTTTGGTTATACATGAAATTGTAAAAAGGAATGTAAATAATAATTTAAGTTTAAAAGTATAAAACATTGAAGTAAAGAAATCATAAGAATCAAAATAGTACAAGTAAAATTAACAAACATAACTTTGCTTTCTTTAGAGATAAAGAAAGACAAAGCACATACTCACATTTCCACTGCTACAGCCCTTCGGAGAAGAAGGTTCTGGAAGCTAATAGTGGAACAGGACAAGCAGGTCATTTGGCTGACATCACAGCTGACCACAACAAATCGAAAAACAAACAAACAAACAAACAATTTGGATTTAAAGAGAAATTTAAGTATTTTACTATTTTGTTTTAAAAAGGAAATGTTAATTAAACTTTAACCATTAACCAACAATAATTATAAATTATTATAAGTCTAATAAATATACATAATCTCGTTTCTATTTTGCTAAGATGTGACTAACCTTTTGATAATTTCTTAAGTAACGCTAAATTTATTGTTCGATCTTTACATTTTTTGCTATTTGAGTATTAATCAATCGTTATCTCAAGAACTTTGAATTCGAAAATTTGTATACAATAGCGGATAGCCTATCGTCTAGCTGAGACAGCGAAACTGTTAAACCAAAGATTTTTAGTTTGCAACTTGGCATCAAGTTTCTATTTCAATATTTACAATTTAGTGTTAGAATTTAGAAATTTCTAAAAATTAACAACTTACTCACATTACATAGAATTATCTATAAATTTTGTTTAGTTAACTATTAATTACATTGATTTTGCTGAACCATCTTATCGAAAAAATGTTAAGTTTTATTTCATTGAAATATTTATACTTTAAAGTTGATAATTTTCAATAAAAATTTAGTTTTAATGTTATTTTGTGTTCACCGTATTTTATTGTGCGAACTAACCTTTGGAATTTTTTATTTTTGTGTTGTTTATTTACAGGTGAAGTAGAATTAGAAAACTTACCTTTACGTCGCGATGCATTACGCAATTTAGGATTACCACTACAAGCGTTAAGCGGGTCAATCGGTAAAATAAAATTACAAGTTCCTGTGCGTCAATTTCGGACCGCACCTTGGTGTATATTAATCGAAAAGGTTTATGTTGTCGTTGGTCCGGTCAATTTGAATGAGGTAAAATATAATAATCTTATATCTTAACGAAATGAAACCGGAAATATTAGTTGTCATCGTCATTCTATAATTAACACAATTTAACTATTTCTATTTATGTACTTAATGTACATATTTGTAGCTAGTGTGTAAATTGACGTAATCGTTTTTAATTCCAGTGGGATCCCGATATTGAAGAGCAAGCAGATTTAGATTTTAAATTAACACGATTAGATAGATTAGAGGCTAAATGGCGTGCACAAAAAGAGATTGCTATCGACGGAGGTTACTATGCATCATCGTATTCTGGTTGGATGAGCTATGGCACCTCATTGGTTACCAATATAGTTGAAAATTTACAATTAAAAATTAACGATGTCCATATACGTTACGAAGATACGCTTACCGTACAAGATCATCGTTTTGCTTGCGGCGTTACCATTGAATCATTATCAGCACAAAGTTGTGATCCAAATTGGATCGCTGGTTTCACATCAAATTGGAGCCAACATTCGGCCGCATTTAAATTAGTCGAGCTACAAAATTTAAGTTTTTACTGGGATCCCCTTACAAATTCCGAAACATTTGGTAACACCAGTTCGAGTGAATTGGCCGAAGCAATATTAAAAAATAAAAATCAATGGAGTCATCACTATTTAATAAGTCCGGTATGCGCACAAGCGAAATTGAAACGAGATCGTAGCGAAAATCCGTTACGGACTAGATCAAGGCCGCGATTAGTTTGTGATTTAGTTTTAAATGAAGTTTCCTTATCTCTGATCGATGTAAGTATGTCACCAACGATTAAATAATTTTTATTTCATATTACTTATAAATAATTAATTTTTAATCACTCCAGTGGCAGTACAACCAAATGGTGGAATGCATAAAAGGATTAGATGATATTGCCAAATTTCGACGATTTAGGTTATTGCGGCCACGCACTTTGGTTAAAGAAAATCCGAAAGCTTGGTGGGATTATGCCCTAAAATGTAATGGATTCTTCCTCAAAAAGTTTAAATTTGATCGGGGTAAAATACTTGAAGACAAAAAGTATATCGATATTTATACACGAGTTATTCTAAATCCGAGTGAAACTTTATCCATAGAGGACAAGGATATGAAAGATAAAGTTGAACGGGAACGATATTACGAGGCTATTGTTCATTTACGTGAATACTGTTATCGATGTGTGCCACTGTACGAGACAGAAATAACTAAACCCAACCCAAAAGAGGGAGGAACACTGTCAAAGTGGTTCCCTCAATGGTGGTACAGCTCAGCATCGAAAGCAGCACCGACTGAAGTGGTGCCAGTTCAAGAACAAAAATCAAATGGTTCGCAAGAACCTAAGTTAATTGAGGAAATTTCAAAAGAGACCCAATTCGAAGATGAAATTTTAAACGCTCTCGCCAACGATACAGTAGATACAAATTCCCTGTTAAAACGCGACTCTGTATTTGGCAAATTTGATTTTACCCTAAAAAAAGGAACACTGGATATTTGCACTGGAACTATTAACACAGACAAGACATCAATGATTCAGCTACTATTTGAAAATTTATTACTTAATATTGAATCAAGACCGAGATCAGCATCCCATTTCATTGGATTATCTCTTGGTGCCGTCCTACTAAAAGACTGTTTAACACCAAATACCGACTTTTCTGAACTAATAAAGCCACAATTCACCAATGAGCCAGACCCAAAAATCGAGCGAACAACAAAGCTTCTAAAAATGCCGCAAAAATCACAAAAATCTAAAGATGTTCCAAATCCAAATGCGGTTGCCGAACCCCTCTTTATACTACACTACGAACAAAAACCGTTATCATACAATACTGATTATCGACTATTTATCAAATCACAGTCACTAGATATTGTCTACAATACGGAAGCATTTAAATGGATTGTAGATTTTATCTGTAAACCACATCAAATAACCGCGGCACGACGTAAAATTGAAGCAATGAAAAATGAAACGAAAATGAAATTCATCAAAAATTGGGAAACAATAATGGAGGGAATTAATTTGAGTGAACGAAAAACTTGGACCCTTGAAATTGATATTTCGGCACCGCAAATTATTTTCGCCGAGAATTTAACAAATAAAAATGATTGTGTTGTGGTTGTCGATTTTGGACGGCTACAATTAACAAACGGTGATTTACAGTCAATGCGCAAGAAGAGTTTAGACTTGTCAGAACTGACCCAGACAGACGCCAGTGAAGAGGATGAAATGTTTGCGACGCCATGTTCTACCCCACCTGGGTCACCAAGCATAACCGATTCACCAACGCTTCAAACAGCATGTTCAGAATTACTCGATTTGTCAAATTGTACGGATGGTACGCTCAATGAAGGCGCTATTCATGATAAAATTTATGAACGCTATAATTTAGATTTGACGGAATTACAAGTGATTGTGTGCAAAGGACGTGAACGTTTATCATTTGTGAGTGCAAAAGGGACATCAGCCCTACATGTACTCGATCGATTTAATATTTCATTACAAGTTGAACGCCGTATTGTGTATACATCAGATCCACAATATCCAAGTTTAACAATGGCCGGAACATTACCAAAATTAGTAGTTCACGTGAATGAGCAAAAAATTGCGGCAATCACAAATGTTTTAAATTTAGTCACGAGCAATGATAGTCAATCACTGTATAGATCACCAACCACTGTTGAAAACGTTGAACCAGCGGCGGACGATATTTCAGATGGTTCGCCTGCGCCTGAATTTGAAATTCCGAAGGATACTTCAAAATTAATATTGCTTCAATTTAATATTGATCAAATGGCGCTCGAAGTACAATCGCGCGGTAGAAGTATAGCTGAGTTACAGGTGACCGGAGTTAAAGCCGGCCTACGTTATCAACCAAGCGATATAAGTATTACATTATCGGTGCATGGATTACTGCTCGTGGACGCAATTCAATCGTTTGGTGCCGACTTTGAACTATTGATGGCAAGTCATCGACACGTTGGAATGGACAGTGTATCTGGAAGCTTAAAACAAAGTGAACCATGTTCGCCCAGTTCACCTGCGTCGCCTGATCCTTTACAAGTACCTCGTCGACCGACAAGTCCACATTCCATCTCGAAAGCGTTAAATAATCTGCAAAGAGGTTAGTTTTATGTTTTGTTCATTTCATGCTCAATTTTTTTTTTGTTTAATAATTTGGTGCACCCTTCATTCTGTGAATTAATTTTTTAATTTCTTTAATTTATAAAAATAAAAAGCTGTTTCTCCTATTTGGAATGCCTCCATGACCGATAAAGATGCCCTAATCATAATTGATGTAACCATCATTACACCAGAGAATGATGCAGATCGACTGCATGTTGCAAATATTCAGTTCAATAATTTGGATATCATTGGTAAGTTTTATATAGTAAGGTACCCGAAACAGTTTTAATGTATTTAATATATTTCCAGCTAATCAAGAAACGATTGTTGAATTAATAGGTTTCACAAATCGTGTATTCCCTAAGAAGAAAACGCCTAAAAATAATTCTGGAAATCTTGCAACGAATGCCGCAACTGTTAATTCTACAAAACAAGAAATTACCAACACAAATAATGGCGGTGGTCCGAAAAAAGATGAAAATGTACCAATTCGCACTGAAATTACATTCGATTTCCATCGTTTAAATGTCTTAGTATTACGGGCATTAATGCGGGATAATTACATGGTTGGTCGAAAGGTAGGCACATTCACAATGAGTGAAGCCCGTATTCATGCTACGCTAGGGAACGAAATTACCGTTGAAGGTTCATTAGGTGGCCTTCAAGTATTAGATTTGACACCAGAAGGAATAAATCACCAGAGAATTTTATCGGTTGGCAAAGATCCACTAACGGAGCCACCCAATATCGAACAAGATTTGTTAAGTTCATTGACCCAGGAAATGTATCTACTTGAGCAACATAAAACTGAAAAAGCGCTATCGTTCACAATATCGCGTAACTTGAACGCTTCTGTAAATATTAAAATTCGCATGGCATCGGTTTGGTATACGCATTGTGCCCGATTCATGCAGGAACTTAGTTGGTGCGCCACCGAATTTAAACAGTACATTAAAAATTTGGCAAAATCGATTCGTGAAAAAGCAACCGATATGGCACTTGGTTTGGTGCAACCGCGTGCCGATTTAAATGCAGCTGCATCTCGCCAAACTGAGGTACATTCACCCTATAAATCATTTCATCCATATGCATCTAGTCACTACTTAAGCCTTCGACATGATCACAAAAAATCTGGAAAATCTAAAACGAAGGTTACTATAAAACTAGATATTGTATTAGACACGCCGGTGCTGGTGTTACCTCGATCAAGTTGTAGCCCGCACGTGTTAGTAGCCCATCTTGGCAAAATATCTGTAAATAATAATAAATCATCATCACGCCAGGATCTATCCAGTATTATTGACGAAAAAATACATATCGACCGGCCAATGATTCCGATACATGAGGAAATATTCCCGTTTGACGATATCGACGGGGTAACCGAGCAGTTGACTGAAGACGACGATAATAATTCAATAACATTGACGGAAAAATTAGACCATGATGATTCGTTTGGGATTGAAGCTAGTCACACAAGTGAAGAACCACTTGACACCTACATGATCGATATTCGAAATATGAATCTATACTCGTTGGACACAAGTCATCGTAAAAGAATTCGATTATCCGCACTTCCCCGCGCCGAAGAATTTTACTCATGTCAAGAAGATGCGGTTGCTATTGTTCATGACACGGCCATCCGATTAGAAGTGACTCGCATCACCGACAATGCAAACGATTTATATATAGAGAGTGTCGAACCGAAAGATACACTTTTGATTACAGGAAGTGTAATAAAACCGTTACGCTTATCCATGTCACGGCGTCAATTTGAACAATTACTCGAAACAATCGATAATATTTTTAAAGTTCCGATTGATTTGGTGAAACCACCAACCGATGGACGTGATCATAGCACCGAAGATTTAAGCGATAAAGTGGATGAAGATGATATAGATTCGTTTGAGTTTGACAAAAGTTTTAAACGACGTTTAAATTATGGTCCCAGTTTGAGTGAATCTAAAGGAAGTTTAGAGCCGAAAGTGTCATTTGAATTACCGATTTTCGTAATCCAGTTGCAGAATGAAATTAACGAGGCTCTTATTGAAATATCGTTTCGAGATTTCAATGTAAATTTCGAGAAGAACAATCAATACGAAACAAATGTTCAGATATCGCTTCGTTCAATATTGATGGAGGATTTGTTGTGTCCCGTAGAGTCAAAAAATCGATCTATGGTTACGTCGTCATCACCAGATAATTTATCCGGTAGTGGCAATGTATTCCTATCGCATTCGTGTCCTAATTTTGCCGGTGTACCACGATTCAACTGCGAACAGGGTAGTTCACTGCCGGACAATTTAGAAAATCGATTTTCATTTTTCAATCAAACAACATATCGTAATGTACAGCAATCTACACTATATCCGGGTACACCACCACCGTCTCCACAACCAAAAACAAGACAAGACAATTTAGTAATATATTCCTCGCTGCTTGTTGATCCCGACTGTCCAACATTTTTAACGCAATACAATGGACTTCGACAATCCAGTTCGATCGATTTCAATTGTTTGAATTTAATTGTTTCGGTCAAAAGTTGGTTGGTTGTGTTGAATTTTTTTGGCCTTCTTTCGGATGATGATGACACCGATAGTGTGCATGTGACAAATCAAAATGCAGCGGCAACTGATGCGGATAAAATGGATTTAAAACGTGGTAATTCTGAATTGGAAATATCAATAAGATCGTTGACATTGGTTTTGGTACGGGACGACTATGAACTAGCCAAAGCGAATGTATCGAATGCACATTTTATTGTTTCTAAAAAGGAGGAGACAAAGACGGTAGAAGGTCGACTCGGTTCTGTGTCGCTGTACGATTTAACATCTCATGGTAGTATCTATCGGGAGAAATTCGTCACAAGTGGTAGTGAGGCTCTAAATTTTGTGTATATGAGGTATATTTTTGATTTTTCGTTTTTATGGTTAAGAGTAATAAATGTTCACGTGTTTTCTTGCAGAGATGGACCTCGTCTTAATAGTCGATCACTTGCGAATGACGCAAAACTAAAGATACAAATGTCGTCAGTTCGATATGTTCATACAAAGCGATTCGTTGCTGAAATACAAGAATTTTTCAGGGAATTTTCACAGCTACAAGCGGTAAGTGATTGATGAATCGCTCTCATGAAACAAAATAATTTTTTTTATTTACTATTTTAGCCGGTTTTACGAAAAATTAAACCAACCGAATCACGTTACGATCTTTATCAAAAACCAACACAATTATGCATTATTATTAAAGCTGGATCACCCATCATCCTACTACCAATGAGTTCAAAAAGTAATCAAATCATTGTCGCCGATTTAGGAGAATTTTCTCTCGAAAACAGTTTCCATTATTCAAATGAAGAATCTATAATTAGTGTTAAATCCGATTCTGTGATCGATTTTAATGAAATCCTCGATGTGATGATGGTCGATCTTGTGAATACAGATTTGTTTACTGGATTGCGTGTGACGAAAAACGATAATGGTGTGTTTGATGATACTAATGATTACGATGTTACACTCGATATGGGTGGATATGTCGTTGTGAAAAATGGTAGAAGTCTACTCAACAATAAATGCCATCTAAAATTGCGGGTCGAACGTAATATGGATACGTGGAAGAGTCATAATATTCCCGATATAAGTGTGTACGGAACACTATCGAAACTCGAAGCCGACTTAAGCTTGCCACAATATAAATTGGTTAGAGGTTTCTTGTCGTACAATTTAGGCGAATGTATTGACGATGTTTACGTGTCCGACCTAAACTTGTTAAATTCATTCGATTTTGATGAGCATAACGAAAATATAAATACAACCGATGCCAACCGTAAATGGAATAATCTATCCATAACACTCGAACTACAAGACGTCAGTGTAAAGCTCCAATTACCTGACGAACAAAAATATTTGAACAATACAAATTTGGCTTGTATACATTTTATTAAATCGTTTTTAAAAATCGACTCGTTCAGTGACGGATCACAAGACATCGATTTAGTATCCCAAGAAATTTTAATAAACGATTCTCGCAATTTTAGTGTCAACAACAATATGATCGAAGGTGATGAACATTACAAACAGAAAAATGTATTTACAAACATCTTGAAACCAATTTACAAAGATACAGAAAAGAAAGAATATAATGTCCAAGCTGAGATACACAGCCGAAGGCGAAACGATCAGGTTAAATATATTGTTCTATTGAATAATATGAGATTGATGGCGATTCTGGATTGGTTGGAAATTGTCTTGGATTTTTTGTCGCAGTCCGAAGAATATCCCCCAACTCATATTGGCGCAATCAAAAAGAGTAGATCCAATGAAATGAATAAAATTATGACGCGTGAACATCAGCAAAGTTTACAGTCAGTCCAACAGACTGAACAAATCGAGCTTATACTAAATGTAACCGATTCCGAATTGGTATTTGTCGAGAAACCTTACAAACATGATACGAATGCAATAATATTAAAAAGTACCACCGTAGTATCGTATCGTCCTCACGAGATTAACAAAGTAATTTCGATAAATTTAAATCATCTTGAGGTTTTCTCATGCATACTCGGTTCAGAGGATGAAACGGCTCTTTCGATTATTGATCCGGTCACAATAAATTTTGATGTTAAAAACGGTGTTTTAGATATACAATTACAAAAGCAGCTATTTATACGTCTCAGCTATAATGACGTCAAAATGTTTACGAGAATGCTAGAATCGCTACCGAAACAAACCAAAATGGCAAAATCAAATAAAGAATTGAAAAATGTGATTCGAGTTAATCAAGCATCGGTTGATTCACTTGTCACGCTCGGATTTTCAAGTGTCGACTGTGTGCGTGCGCTAGAAGCTTGTCAAAATCAATTAAGCGACGCTGCAATTTGGTTGACCCAAAATGCGAGTCCCATTAAAGTTTCGCAAAAACCGAATCCATTAAAAATTTTCGCCGTAGAATTGCAAGGCAATTGCATATCATTGTGTGTCATCGACGATTGTAAAGACGCGGATGTACCATTGTTAGAAGTGTCACTCTCAAATTTAAGTTTAAGACAAGAGTTGAGTGATTATATTAGTACAGAGCGAAGCAGTTTCAAGGCTGGATGCTTAAAAGGTGTATTTGCCAGTGACTATTTTAATCGAGCGCTTAGTGGTTGGGAACCATTAATCGAACCATGGAAATGCGTGGCGGACTGGAATTATAGTCTGGGACAATTGGGCACGTCTTTAAATCGGTTGCAGCTAAAAGTTTCGAGTGACGAATTATTAAAGCTAAATGTAACCACAACAATAATAGAACTTTTCCAATTGGTAAAGGATAATTGGATACAAGATTACTATAGCAGTGATTCGACCAATAAAATGCCCACGGAAATTCGTCGACGAACTCCTTTCGTTCCGTTTGCCATCAAAAATGAGACAGGACTCAAGTTGTATTTTACGAAATTGGTCACGCCGCCTGGTGGCATCGGTACACGAACCGATGTTTTAACGTTGCACGACAATACATGGAATTGTGTCGAGCCCGGTACTACACTTCCATTTACTTTCGGACCCCAAACGAAACTTCGACATCACGACACTCATAAACTAAAACTACATCAAATTGGTGTTCGAGTCGAGGGATGGATGGAAGTTGGACCAATTTCCGTGGATCGCGTCGGCATTTCATTTAGACATGCGCGTCATGAACGTCATGGTGGATTACCATCGTCGCGAATTGTATTCGAAATAACATTACAGGGATCGGCACAAAAATTGATAACGGTCCGATCAGCACTACGACTATACAATCGATTAAATAATCCGGTTCTATTGAAACTGGAACACGATTCAGAATATTTAAAATTTCGTAACTGGCCCCAATTGATAACCACTATTGTCGCATCGAATGAACTTTATTATGTTCCATTGAGTCATGTGCATGCGTACATGTATTTCAAGCCAATCATTAGCCAGGTGAAATATGATGAGTACAAAAATCAAGGTGTTGCATCAAATCAATCGCCACCCATTTCACAGGCGATCAATTTAAACGGGGATGATTACTGTAAATATTTGCAGTCGAATAATTCATCGTTCTTCAATAATTTTCAGTTTACGGCCGGAAAAATTTACTGGAAAAATGATGATGATAATGAAGTGCGCCAAGAAATACGAGCATGCCCCGGAAATGGTGATAAAAAATATCGAATTGTTATAAGTTCAAAAAAAGAAGGATATCCAAAGAAAGAGCATGTCCCAGGACATTCGATTACATTGTGGCCACCAGTTCGAGTGCACAATTTATTGCCATGCGATTTACTATACAAAATCGAAAAGGGGCCTCAGGGACGAATTACACAGTCCGAAACCGCAAACATTCATGAAGTGGATTTGGATAAAGAGCAGCTTGACATTAATATTACGCTAGATAGTTACCCTATCTCTGGGAAGGTGTCACTAGTGACCGGATACATTGGATTCTTTGAAACCGACCTTCGTCTATTCGATACGAACAATCGATTGTTAAATTTAAAAGCGTCAATACAAATTTCGAAGGAAAGTGGGATTCAAATCACAATTTATGTACAATATTGGTTGATAAATCGAACAGGACTGCCGCTTGTCTATCGCCAAGAAGGTGTTTCGCATGACAGTTCTGGACAATTTCATGAAAATGAGCAAGCTCGATTGGTTTCACCATTTTTATTCTCATTTGCGGATTCGGATGGTTCGAGAAGTTTAATTGTTCGATTGGGCAAACGATTTGGCAATAATCCACCATGGTGTCAACCGTTTAATTTATTTAATCTTCATAAAGACATTCTACATCGGCAATTACGATCGGGAAGTACGAATGAAACATTTATAGTTGGTATTGAAGTTAGACGGGGTCGAGGGCGATATTCTCGCACAAGTGTGGTCACATTTTCACCCCGATTCCAACTCTACAATCGAAGTTCGTATCGACTACAGTTCGCCCAAAAATGTTACGCAACATCGAATGGAAGTACAACGGCTAAATCTACAATTATTGATGCAATATCTGGCTGCCATTTACCATTCCATTGGCCACGTTTAGATCAGGAACAAGAATTATGTGTCCGCCTTCCAGAAATTAGCGGTTGTTTATGGTCGGGCGGTGTTCCAATCAACGAAGCTCAAAGTTACTACATTAATATTAGAGACGTGCATGGCCAAATGTACTTTCTAAGATTGGAAATTATAATGCAAGGTGCAACATATTTCCTTTTGTTTGGAAACGCACAAGTACTTCCGCCACCAATTCGGATCGATAATTATTCAGAGGTGCCGATAAAATTCTACCAACCTGATCCTAGAAGTTCTATGGACAGTCGTAGTAAAACTACAACAGTTAAACCGCATTGTTCAATCGCATATGCTTTGGATGAGCCAAACGGGCCGAACGTTTTGAAATTTGAAGCGCCCGGAAATGTAACACAAACCTATTATCTCAAAGAACTAGGCCAAATGGCGTATAATTTAACATATGAAAATTTCATTTACATCGCATTTACTGGTACCTTCACCCAAGACGGTGAAATCACTTCAGATTTTGATATTGATAGCCAACAATTAGTGCTAGGTGTTAATTCAGAATTTAGAGTTGTACTAGTGCGAAAACAACCCGGCGACAGGTCACAATTATGGCGAATGAACAATGATAAGCAACTAGAGCATGAGGGTTCGTCACCGCCGAGAGAATTTGGCAAATCAAATTCGGCAATCATTCGATATGTTTTAGATATTGAAAAACCACCACAAGTCAGGCAATCGATAAATTTAGTCGTTCGCCCAGCAAATAAACAGCGAAGATCAACTCAAACCTGGCATTTCACTGAAGAAGGTCGTCTCATGTGTGAACATGCGAGTATGTGTGTACAAGCTAGTGGTGGATTTTTTGGTTTACGACCTGGTTCAGAAGCCGTGCTTGGAATGATTGTATCCGATTCACATGTTATCACAAGAACACTAGTCCCAATCGAACAAGCAGTTGAACGTCAAAAATTACGCCCTGGTTCGGGTGTTTTGTCTGTAACTATTGCCATGGATGGGCCAATCAAAACCATTCAAATTAAGGATGTAAAATTTCCAAATTCACATCTACAGATCGATCCTAGCTGGAAGCATGCCTCAAATATACGTGAGCATTATAAAAATAGCGCAAGCTCGACTTCTTTAGCATCATTTAACAACGAAACCAATGTACCTGAAAATAAAGGAATAAACGAATTTAATATTCATTTAAAATTGATTAAAGGTTTTGGTGTGTCGGTCATTTCAAATCGACCGCGAGACGAAGTGTGTTTCGTCACACTGGAAAATATAACGTCAGAATTAATTTCAACACCATCTATGCGCTCGCTTGATCTAAGCATTGGTGATATGCAAATTGATAATCAATTATTTGAGACACCGTGTCCGGTCACAGTATTCCCGATAAAAAGCAGTAATGATTCACCAACACGCTTGCGATTACCGGTAATTCAATTAAATGTAAAAATGTTACCGGGTCCAAACACTAACGCTGTAATATACGAGCATTTTATTCTTTCAATTCGGCCCGTGTCTATATATTTAGAAGAACGACTGATTCTGCGTTTAGCCGATTTCGTTGGGATGGGCAATAATATTGCAAATCCGACATCATTAACCGATGAATCGGATTTTGAAGCACAAAATTTGGCAACTAAATTGCTGGCGGCGAATGCAAAACGGTACTATTTTGGTGATTTACGAATAAGTCCGACACAAATACGATTGAGTGTGATAACCGCTTCAAAACTTTCGCCCCGCTTAGGTGACATTAAGAAATCACTCGGGCTGACGTTAATTAAATTTGAGGATGCGCTCATTGAATTCAAGCAATTCACGTACAAACATCATTTTGAAACATTGGAAGTATATTGGCGTGCAATTAAATCACAGTACAAGAAAGAGCTTAAATGGCAGGCCGCATCAATATTAGGAAGTGTTGATTTCTTGGGAAATCCATTAGGATTTGCAAACGATTTATCTGAAGGTGTATCCGGTTTGTTATTTGAGGGTTCGGTTAAATCGTTGGTGAAAAATGTTACGCATGGACTTTCGAATTCGACCGCCAAATTAACTGAAACTTTATCAGATGGATTGGGTCGTGTCGTACTCGACGAAGAGGATACAGAATTGAGGCAACGAATATTAGAAGTACCGAGTGGATCAAATTCGACGGGGGAACATTTAGTCGCCGGATTTAAGGGTCTCGGTTTTGGTTTATTGGGCGGTGTTACAAGTATATATAAGCACACATATGTTGGTGTACAGTCCGACGGATTGTATGGATTTTTCTCGGGATTCGGAAAAGGTGTGCTAGGTACGGTAACAAAACCTGTAATTGGGATGCTAGATTTAGCATCGGAAACAGCAAATGCTGTACGAGAGACAAGTAAAAGTTCAAATCGAATATTACCAGAACGAAAGCGATTGCCACGATGTGTGACCGGGGCTCCGGGTGGATTAATACCACCGTATTCAGTTACGCAGAGTAAGGGGCAACAGCATTTATTTTTGATAAATAAACGTAATTTTAATGAAGTTCTAATTGCATACGAACCATGCCTGTATCAAAGCTATGAATCATGTTTGCGTCTACTTGTTTCGTCGGACAATTTTTATGTATTCTCTCGTACCGAGGAAACAACAACCATCATCATATCGTATAATTTATCTGAATTACTCTCATGCCATCCGGTCTCTGTAGTCGATGAATATCAACCAAAACGTTTGCAACACTATATAGAATTGTGTTTGAATATAAAATCGACTGCGCCGAGTGCGGGAACTGTGAAACGACCTCGAGTTCGTTGTCAAACCGATGAAATGGCGCAAAAAGCTTCTCGACATGTAAGTAGATTAGAAATTATTTATGGGTTTTGAAATATGCTCTGAAAGTAAAATTTTTAATCTTTGGAATCCGTAATTCGAGAAAACATTTTTTAAATTACCAACGTAATCAAACATTTTTAAATTCGAAATACCCTAGAAAAGTTTACGTTAAATAAGCAATTTTGTCCAGGGTAAGATTCCCCTTTACTTCAAGTTTTCCAGATTTTTGGCATGACTTCAGAATTTCACAGTCCATATTTCGAAACGATGATTCTTTGATAATTATTAAGCTAGCTCATCTAAATCTCTCGAAAATCAACTGTTTCACAACTAAAGGTCCAAATAAAACCTAATTACTTAATTAGTTTTAATGACCTTGAAAATGTCCTTTCAAGGTCTTTTTTTTTTTGTTTGTTGATCCAGACATATTTTGTGTTGTGGAATCTTATTTGCCGCAAAAAATTAAACATCGTTCAAAACATTTTTTTTATCTTCCTTCTACAGGATGGATGGGTCAATAAGAGTTTCACCATGTGAATAGTAAATAATACAAAATGATTGCATTTGAATGATTTGATTCCGATAACAATTTTTGTGTGAAAGATATTACCGACCAAATGTTCACCACGGCTTGTGCGGAACATATCAATCCCTTTACCTCTTGAATTGTTGCTGGCTTATTGGCATACACCTTACTTTTGAGATAACTCCAAAGAAAGAATACCTCGGATGTTTCGCGAGATAATGCGTTCCGGGAACTTCTCGTGCAATAAAGTTATTGTTGCATTGGCTGTGTGGCATGTGGCACCATCTTGTTGAAACCACATATGATATTTAACGCAATAATATTTTATCGGCCCACCCTTTACTTTCCAAGTTATGTTTGTATTAAACCGATAAAATTCACTTTGATAGACCACTTTGAGATTCAGATTTATTTTCGAGATATTTACCTAGGAACATCCTGTTTAATTGGGATAAGATTTTAAAGCAGAACTAACTTTTCATTTAATAATTTTTCAGATAAACTATGCAAAAGGAATATACGACGAACGAAGACATACACTATTAACCTCCGACTAATAAGCAATTAATAAGTATACAAGCAGAGAGTATCACTAAACTATGAATGTATACAATTTTCTAAATAAAGCCGAGAAGAATTTCTAGTCGCTGTTTTAGAAACACGGGTATAAAATGCAAATAATTTAAAACAGACTTTTCTCATAAATGTACACCTAATGGATTCTGAATAGTATGTACATATGTATTTTAATCGCAACTCAAGTTGTAAGCGATCTCTTGTTAAACTTACACACAACACACACTCAATAAACAACCAACCAAAAAAAAAAAATAAAAAATTTGAACAAATTTAATTATTTATTAATTAAATTAAAAAAAAATATTTTTTTATATAAAATATGTGATAAAACCAATTATATATACTAAATTATGTTTTTGCTCTAAATACGAAATAATAATGTAAAACTTTTCTTTTTCTTACTACACAAATTTAAGTTTTAATTTTTTGTAAATTATAATATCAATTGAACAAAATTATTTTAAAATAAAAACAAAATGGAGATAAATTTAGAAACAAACAATATTATTAAATTACTAAAGATGAATCGTATAATAAAAATAAAAATTAACAAAAAACAAAAGTAAAATTGAATTTTACCAAAGACTGTTGTAATTACAAAATGATAAATTTATTTTCTAAACCTGATTAACAAAAATGAACTAAATAAATAGTAATACATACTTTTAGATTGGTAATAAATGTAGTTATAAAAAACTTTTTGTTTCTGTTTTATTTCGAGTGTGTTATATACTAGAAGGTTCTGCTAAATCTGGACCGGTTTCAATGTCAATGTAATCAAATGATGAAAAAACAAGGTACACAATTTTTGGTAAACTAAAATCACATTTTTCTAAGGCCTTTGATTCTATTAACCACAGAATTCTTTTTAACAAACTTTTATCTCAGTTTAGATTTTCGATTTCCGCTGCCAGATTAATTTTTAACTATCTTTCTAATCGTTCTCAGGCAGTTTTTTTCAACAATTCTTTGCCTGATTTCATTCCTGTAATTTCCGGCGTTCCTCAGGGTTCAGTGCTGGGTCCTCTATTGTTTTCTATGTACATTAATGACATATTATTATACTATTATGTACATTAATGACATATTATTATATTATACTATTCACCATTGTTCATTTCACATTTTCTCTGATGACGTCCAAATTTATAAAAAATAGTCGTTTAGATTAGGATTCTATTGATAGGAATATTTCTCTGATTATTTAAGTCAACATTTTTGGAGTGGCGTGATTGATGGGCAATACGTAGGTTTTTTTAAATTTATTTTTAATATTATTGTTATTATTGTTAATTTTTAAAATTATTTCACCTCATGCTGTACATTTTATTGTAAATGAGCTATTGCTCAAAATAGAACGTGTATGCATGAGGTGGAAATTGTTTGAAAAATTTAAGAGGTTTTTCTGCCTAATGGAAGCAGCTTCATTATTTTTTTTTGATTTTTCGTTTGTTCCGGCTATTTGTGAATTCGATTCGAACGCACTCGAGTCTTCGATTATTGGATTCTTATTTGAATTGAATCAGATTCGTTCGTTTCTTATTTAAATCAAATAGGAATCTTATAAATCGAAGAGTCGAACACGTTCTGTTATTTTCCTTTTGAATACTAATTATTGTTAAAGTACAATAAATAAAAACCACCTGGCGTTGAAATTGTGCGTAACTTCTTCTAACTGCTCGTATTAAAATAGCAAGAGCAGATACGAGCAGAAAATTTAGCGAAGACAAAATCCATTCTACTTGCGGATTGCTAGCGGGTGCTTGCGGTTGGTCGATTGGAAAGCAACTATCATGATTTTTTTTATCGCGTTTGCCATGAAACGCACTCATTTATCACGAAAAAAAAAAGTTTTTTTTCAGTTCCTTTAGCTGTCAGAAGAAATAAATTTTGATTTGATATTTTCAGTTAGTACTTGTGTTTGTGTCACGTGTGCAATGCAATATTAAAATATAATTTTTATTAGAAGTAATATTTAAAATGATAAATAATAACCAATTAATCATCAAATCAAATTCAATTTATATAACTAAGAAAATTTAATTCAAAAATTGACGATATCGATATTTTATTGTTGTTTGGAAAACGCATCAAAACAAATTGATATTTAAAATCAATTTATCATTTTTTATACATTTTGGCTATTCAATTGGGTTTGGTGGTAATGGTGAGTTACTGAGTTGGTGCTTGGTGACGTCGTATAAGTACATATTACGGAATTAAGTTAGATTAGAGTTGAAGGAAGCGAAGTGAACAACGTGTTCAGCTTCAGTTCAGTCTTCAGTCTGATCTGATGCATGAAAAAACGACTATTGAAAATATTCTAATATCATCTCATCATATTGATCATCCCTGGTGCTGGACTACGAGTGCTGGTCCTGGGCAGTGTTGCCACTTTAGTACAATTGTAGCAGATCTGCTACATTTTGCCTCTTCGAAAATTTCAGTACGTACTTATTCGTTTCTACTACATTTTTTAAAATAATTTTTTTCATTATTCAAATAAAAATTCATGGTTGAAAACAAAAATTCATGGCTTGTAGTTTGTTCCCAAGAAAATTGCTTAGCAATAATAAGTCGATTTTTGAATATCTAATGCGTTGATTTTAGATTATCTGTAGACGGCTTAATGGATTATTTGTTAGTGACGGTTTAGTAGGTTACTAGTTTTTATGAAATCCTCAAAATTCAAAAATATGTGAGGTTGTTGTTTAAAAACGAGAGTATTTCAAATAAAACACTGAATGACCAGTGGCGTTGTTTGATTGGCAATTAACTTCTACTTACCCAACTAAATTCTGAAGACACTGTGGGGTTCAAATTAATAATATAAACGACATGTTTATGTATTCGGAATCTGATGATGGTATATGAGAGGTTCAGAACCATAATGGCCTAACCCACATTCAAAATTTCAACATTTTTCGTTTAATCGGCGGAATAAAAGTTCATTGAAATGGTAATTTATTATAAAACAAATATTATAATAAGTAACCCGAAAATAACGGGTTTTTGAAATTGGAGGTCAGTATAATTAGATTTCATATCTAAGAACATTTATGGCCGATTAAACGAAAATGTTTAAAAATGTGGGTTGGGCCACTGTGGTTCTGAGCCCCTCATATGTTCCAGAGGAAGAACTGTGCAAATTTGCTGCCAAGTTTAAATTTAAAGATGGAGAATTCGAATCCATTTAGCCCTTATATGATTTTTTGATCTACATTAATTTATTAAACTAAAATTTTGAAAATGTATAGTATTAAGCAGCGATGGGTCATGTAACGAAAAAAGAATTTTCTACGTTACGTGTAGAAAATGTGTATTTTATGTAGCAAACCAGTAGAAAACGTAGAAAAGTTTACTATAAAAATCCACTGAAATTACATATGCAGAATTAAGAGGAGCTGCTATCAACAACAAATGTCAGATTTGGTTTTTTTCTTCATAACCTTTAAAATTGTTTCATTCAGTCGCACCATAATCTAAAATAAGCGAATAATTTATTTAAACTAAAGTCAAATACAAATACTTGTGTTGTGCAATAAATTGTGTAGTGGAAAGACGATGACGGGGCGCCCGACTCATGCCTATTGGCATGAACTTAGATAATAGATAATAAAATTAATTAAATGTGATTTTTATTAATTTTATTTTTAAATTATTTTATTGAATAATGAAGAGTTCCTATATTTATTTTGTTATTTAATTTTAACATAATACATTTGTAATTGTATACGGACTGAACAAGTGAACAGCAAATTATTAGTTAATTATAATTTAATTATGTACCTATACTATAATGAATAAAATGAAAAGCCAAGATGTTATATTTATTTTTTACGTTACTTATTATACGTGTATTTTACGTGTATTATACTCGTGTAGAAAACTACGACCCTTCCATTTTTTACGTTACCGTATTATACGTGTATTTTACTTGTATTGTACACGTATAAAAAACTACGACCCATCCCTGGTATTAAGATATTTAATTTGTGATATTTTATTTTATTTTTGAATTAAATTGTTATTTATTTGTTTTTATTTACACATTTATGCTCTGCTACATATTTTCAATAAAATGTAGCAGATCTGCTACATATTTTCGAGAAAATGTAGCAGATTTGCTACATTATTTCCTTCTTCAAGTGGCAACGCTGGTCCTGGGTACGTCTACGTAGTACGTAGCCGTTCGAAAGTGTTAAGGAAGAATTTGTACGAATACGAATGTAATGTGTCTGTTACTCTGTTCTGCTTATATTATGGCAGTAAGTAAATTTGTTTAAGATTATTGGGCCGATCCTGGCGATACTGCAATACCAGGCCAACCCGCGACAGAGGTGGAGCAAGCCCCTAGCACTCCGTCTATTTCCAAAAATCAGTTTAACATTTGTGGTCCCTCTCAGTGTTACCACTTGGAAACTTGAAATTAGTAGCAAATTTGATACATTTATTTGAAAATATGTACCAACTTGGTACATTCTACTATTTGCCAGTACAAAAAAAAAAATCATAAGAAAGTAAAAATATAAAATCATTTTAAGGCTTTTATTTGCAAAAATCTCAATTATTTTCGTAGTACATATCACAAATATAATCAGTTTTGATTCATCAGTTGAAATATATAACAAATGAAACTATATGGCTCAAAAGCAGCGTCTTTAAATTTAAATTTCGCAGCAAATTTCCCTAAATCTTCTTCCGGTATAATATCTGTATCCATATTTTCTTTAACTAATGTTCTAGTAAACATCATATTACTAATTGTATTATTGTCAAGATGATCTGTTTTCTTATTTTTTATTAAATTTAATGTGAAGGCCGTTTCCGCTGCTGCATTGCTGTGCGGCAACGACAGCAGTGTTAGGATATAGTCGGCTAATTCTGTACAAATAGGAAATTCTAAATTATTTTTAAAATTTTTAACTTTGATCCAATTTTGAACAGCGTCATCAGAATTCATGTGTGTCAACAAATTTTTATTTCCAATTAAGCTTCGCCACTGTTCATTTAGTGTTTCAATTGAGACATCCGTTTTTTTAAAAGGATAATTGTTTAACAAAGGTCGAATTGATGGCATAGTTCCGGCTACAATTTCAGCTACATTTTAAAATTTTGGAATTTCCAATTTGCTGTCATTAAGTTGGAACGTATTTTTATTTGGCAGCAAAGCTCCATATAAAAAGAAATAATATCGTTTTTAACGGTTAAAAATGTTTCGTCAAATGAAAAAAACATTGAGGTAATTGGGAGATGTTTGCTAGTATCTCTACCATCAACTTTTAGATCAGTATTGTCCAAAACGATGAAATTTTTAAAATTTCCAAATAAACGCGTTTGATTGTTTAATAAACGTTTTGCATTTCGGCTTTTTCAGACTGAAAAATTTTGTTAACACCGTTCACAATTTTTAAAATAAATGATAAAAATAGCAAATATAATTTAAATTCGCCGTTCGTAAGGAGTTCGAGGATATCATGGGCAGAATCAGTTTTATCCTTTACTTTGAAGCAATACAAAATAAAATAATGCTTTAAGGCCTCCCATTGCTCTAAAATTCTTAAAACCACCACCTCAAGTGAAATTCAACGAGTTTTGCAAAACTTTAAAATTTTGTGATTTTGAATATTACGTTTAGTCGTTTGGGATTGTGTGAAAAGTGATTATAAACGTTTCTAATGTTTCTTTCGATAGCCTCGGGAAAATGTTTTAAGGCGGCGTTTACGCAAAGAGAAATGGAGTGGCATGTACAGAGTACAGCCCAAAAAGAAAACATCTTTTTATACTTCTTTAATTTTCGCATTTATACCGTTAAAATTACCTGCCATAACTGACGCGTTATCACTGGCGACGCCTATTAAATTTTCAAAATTTATATTAAATTTATGAAAATGTACTTTCAATAAATCAAAAATTTCTGTCGCGGTAGACTTTCTTAATTTTATCAAGCCGAAAAAATTATCAATAATTTTTTGAGATGTTGGATCGAAATATCTGCAAATTATTGCCAGGCATTTTTCTGTCCTTAGATCGGTAGTTTCATCTATAATAAGTGAAAATTTTTGTTGTCGAAGAATTTTGCTGATTTTTTCTGCGGCATACGGCCCAATTATTTGTGTTTACGTATTCTGTGGATTTCGTGCGACCACATTTTATTTGTTGCGCTTTTATTGAATTAGGCGAAACAGTTTGGATCAATTTTGGTAGTGAATACATAAGTTTATATGGTAAACCGTGTTAAAAAAACGAGCTTCTTGTATATGTAATTAAATAACACAAATTAAGTAGAAGTATTCAAAGAAATGTACCAAAATTAAAAGGTACGTACCGAAATTCTTGGGGCGGAAAAATGTACCAAATTTGATACAATTGTATCAAAGTGGTAACACTGGCACTCCCTCTATGAGGGAACTATCAGATGTTAAGCTGATAAGAACAGATATTTATTATTATTTTAAATTATGATACAAAGAAAACTTTTGTTTATACAAGTAGTTGATAAAATAAATAATCACATGGCATAAAGTTGCCTTACATGTTTTGATATAGGTAGTCGATGAATTATATATGACTAGAGTCACGCTGTTGTTGACCTCTGGAACACCCTCACTAATTATGCTTTGATATAGGTAGTCGATGAATAACTACACTTTGATCTTAGCCTTTAGGCCGAGAAGCGATAACATTAAACAGTTTTACTGTAGGTTGTCTTGAAACTAAACTCTCATTGATATAGCGAATTTAACAAATATAAACGAAATTTTTATATTGTTGATGTTTAATCTTTTTCCACGAAGAATGTAGTGACATCTGTTCAATCGATTAATTGTTTTGTACTACAAATATTTTTCTATTATTTCGTTGTACATTACTGTACTCTGTACAGTGTACACAGACACAGTACACTGAATGTGGATTAAATGTCAAAACAAAAATATTTTCTAAGAAATAGACGTGTCCGTGTGTAATATTTTATGTCCGAATTAAATTAATTTTGTGAACCTACAAAATGAGTAATTCATCAGACAGTGTGTGTTTTGTATAAAATAACATTTATAGAACCCTAATAAATTAAAAAAATTTTTAATCATTAATATTTTTATTAGATTTACGTGAAAATAACAACTGGACAATTCCTGCAGTCAAATTGGAATTAAAACGTCTGGAAATAAAGATGTCCTAATTAAACGGTAATATAATTAAAAATTAAATAAATTTATAACAAAAAATAATTAAGTAAAACTAACCAACAATAAAAACTATAATCAATGTGCGAATCGAAAAATTTAAAATGAATATTATATTTCAGATTAAAAACCTGGAAAGAGAAGCATATGGACAGGACTTTGTTTAAAAACACCGGAATACAGCATGCAGCAACCTCACAGCACAACTCAGGGCACATACAGGATTCATTAATAATACTATAACATCAAATGAAATTGTGCTGAGCACCGAATTAATTCCTTTGTGTGATTTTGAAAATTCTAATTTTAATTTACTCTCGGTGTCACTAATTTCAGTATGGTTTTCAAATAAACAAGCACTTGCTAGCTTAGACAGAGGACTTCGTTTAGCTCAGCACAATTTCATTTGTAGAATAAATTGTAACATTTCAAATAAAAAAAATTTTAATTACAGGTTCTTATTTTGCCGAGAAAACGAAACACAAGGTGTATACCGTGAAATTGGTATTCCTTGAAGAAGAGGTCAACAGTGCTAACTGTGAATGTGTGGCGGGTGCTGGAAATGCTGCAGCGTGCAAGCATATTGCAGCCATTATGTTCTGCTTGCAATACTATGGAATTACATGTCAGACTTTAAATACATTTGGTGCCATTTTTGTGTTAAGTCTATGTACCTACTTAAATTTAAATTTTTAGGAAAATCGTTAAAATTTATTTGTAAAGTACCGGGCAAAGTCGGCAATAAATATTAAAAGAAATGTGAACCCTTTGGCATATTTCGAGGACCATTGTTACTGTTCTAAAATGGAGAAAATAATTGTCGATAATATAAATAGAGTGTCAGATTTAGAGCGCCATCAAATAAAATGCCAAAGCATTCAGCTGAATATTTGTCTAATCTCGTTGTTCATGAACGTTGACTCATCTTTAGTAATATTTTTGGGTAAACAATTTTTACCTAATTAGTTTTGTGGAAGCGTTAAAATTTGTGTTTGATTTGATCATATGTAATTTAGTTTTGGCGATAGATGTTTTAGGCAAGTGTTTGGTTCGCCAGTTAGCCCGTCTGTGGCAAACCTATTGATTGAACAGGTGACAACTAAAGTGTTGAATGCATCTTCCGTCAGGCCTATACCTTCTTTTATTGGTATGTTGATGCTATTATTGCGGCCTTTCCAAATTCAGTAATTGATAATTTTTTGGACCAATAGTTTTACCCCGCGAATTAAATTTAAATGTCAAAGTGAAACCCAAGGTTCTTAGCCTTTCTAGACGTAATGATGATGGAAAATTAATACGTAATACGTAATGATGGTGGATGAAGCTTAGCTCTAAATTTGTATCACAAAAAACATGGTCGGTTCCGTACTTAGATTATATAACTTGCTTCGCATCATCTTTCAAAAATAATGATAGATGTGGCTTTTTATTCTGAAAATTTCAAAATATTAACCGATGTTTCAATTAAAAAATGTTATCCGAGAAGAGTAGTTACTAGAGGTATTAGAAAGGCTATCGATAAACATACCAATTCGCGAAATATTTTGGAAAATACGAGCGAAAATTCAAATTTAGTCGTTGAAAATATACGCAAATTGTTCATTTTGGTTCCTTATGTTAAAATTTTTTTCGAAAACTAAAAATTGGTATACAAGATTGGGATATACTATACAACTTGTTTACTGAACTTAATCTTCCCACACTCATTTCTTAAGGCTGTTTGATATCAAGTTTGTTAAGCTGCATGTTAGTCAAATTCTTTCTAACAATTTGTCTAAAAAATGTACATTTTGAGTTTTAATATATTTAAAACAATCTCTTTAAATAAAACCAGTATTAGGGAAAAGTGGGGGAATTGCGTTCCCTTAAGCGAAAATCAATAGAATATTAATTTAATAAGCCACTTCAAAACAGCTTTTCCAGTTATGTATGCTTCTAGTCTGCATACGCAAAATGGCTTAGAGTTACGACCTTTGCGAGATAATTAAATTGCCCTAAAAGTCGACAAAAACAATATTATCCCGAACTCACAGGTAATTCCGTGCACTAAGTGGGGTAATTCGGTGTTAGTTCAAAAGTAATAATATTTCAAATAAACTTATTTATTTCGCTTACAAAACATAAAAAACATGAATACAATTCATTTTAATAAAGACACTAACTATACCACAATATTGTTATTTTTGAATAAATCATATGCCACAAGTGTTCCATGATTATCCAACATCAATAAAACAGGATCAGTTGCAGTTGGCCTAGTGAATTTAATAAAATGTTTCAATCACTCGATAAAAAGCTCATCATTTATTCATCCATTCTTAGAGCAGCTACAGATTGCCCCAGGAGGGCCATCTTTACTCAGACGTGGTGATAGATGGGAACGTGGATAAATGAACATTGGTGGTATAAATCCATCGCCTGCACTCATCGTACAGCAAACCGTGACATTTATCCCTCGTTCCCAACTGACGGCTTTTCCAACTTGCCTTCGGCCTTTAGGGCCAATAATTTTACCTGGCTTTTGAGCCGTGCTAATTCCAGTTTCATCGATATTGAAAATCCGGCCAGGTTTAAATTTGAATTTTGTATAGACTGTATCCAGATTCGTATAGAAGCGGTTTATTTCCGTTTCATTAAATGCTGTTATTCTATTAACGCTGGTAGGTTCAGGCTTACGAAGGCTTAATCCACGGTTTCGCTTTAAAAATTCTCATAAACGTCTCTTCCTGCTAAATGCTTTGGTTTGTTGGATCGGTTCAAAATACCGGTTTGATCAGCATAGTCGAACACCATGCGGCGGAACTCGGTGAGCGTAATACCATAAAAAGTATTCGACATATTAAGGAGATGATCACTGATTTCTTTTACCTTTTCTGCGTTGAATGGAGGTTTTCTACCGATATTTGTCACGTTTAGTATAGCCACCTCACTTCTATAGTCCCTCAACGTTGAAACAGGTATTTGGTAGTTTCTAGCCATTTCTCCTTGCTTAAGATCAGCCAAACCTAATTTCATATTTTTTTCAGACCAACTACGTCTAGGGCTTTTTCTTACGTATGGTAATGTACAAGGTAATTTTAATAACATAGAATAAGAACTTAGTTTTTGATCAGAGGCAATACCGTGCAAAGTACGTTGTTTCCCCGATAAAATTTACGGTATTTCCCCACAATGGCGAAATAATAAAAATAAATAAAGAGCTAAACACACGCAAAGATGTTTGCACTAGTTTATTCTTATATATTTCACTTAAAGTATCCCAAAAATAATATGCATCTACATAATTTATATAAAATTAAAATTAATATCACTTACCGTTAATTTAGTAACACGGTAATATTACAATAAAATATAGAGAAAAACTTTTGTTTACACATGTGTTCTCACCAACTCTAATGTTTCGGCTGGTGGTAAAATTTAATAATCGAACTCATCAAAAGGAACAATTTGATATAGCTCAGGGTTGGATAAGATAATTAGAAATGTTGATATTTTGATGCACGGCTTTACCAAGATGCACGGAATTCCCCCCCCCCCCCCCTTTCCCCTACGTTAAACAGAACATTATAATGCTGACGTGTTTTTTTGTAGTATCAATAAAGTTCACTAAGACGTTGCCCATAATGACAGCATACCTTGCACAGTGATGTTATGGTTGGGATAGGAAATATAGGAAGAGTTCTCAATCATTTAAGGTTCTCGTGATTACTTTTTTTTTAAAAGATTCAATTGATGGAAAAGCGCTTTCACCAAGTCTATCCCACAGTTTGGTGGTTCGTGATAATAATGTTGATCTACATTTGTTAGTTCGTTCAAAACCTGCTTGGTGGATCTAAAATAATATTTAAATGATGACATTGACACTTTCATTTTATTGGATCTTTGAGAAGATTACCGTACGATTTGCTTACGAAAACCACAAAAGACGATCAAAAATTAAGTTGTATTTCTCAAGATAAGTGATTCTCCTAAGGAAGTAAAAGGCAGTCCTTGAGGGCAATTGAGGAGACTATCCTAGTTTATTAACGTTTCTTTGTTTGAGCAGCTTTGAGACAACTGAATCCAGCAGATAATTTGGAAAAATTTGTCGAGAAAATTTTGACGCTAAATAATTAGCTTTCTTAAGAGCAATTGAATAAAGATTATTATTGCTGTTTAACGGGAGTATCAAAGACTTACAGATGTACGGAGAAAATTGTTTTGAAACTGACCACCAAAACTTCTCCAAAAGCAATCTTATTTTGTAGATTGCACTGCTTTGGCTGCAAGATTTTATATTTGACCGACTTGCAGCAGCTTGGGTATTACTTTAACCCTTTCAAACGCCATTTAAAATTGACTTTCTTCCAAAAATAAAATACGTAGCACAATTATGCACTGCTATGATATGGCATTGCTCATAAAACTGTAGTGTGAACATAAATACATAAGAGAACGATCGCACAAGAGAAATGAGACAAAAATTAAAAATTACGATTGGTCGAAGCGAAGAAAGTTGATGTACAGTACAATATATTGTACATGATTAAAAAAAATTAAGTACAATTCAACTCAATTTAGTACAATATCATTTCAAATTTCAGTACAATTCAAAAAATTCATTTTCCATCACTGATGTGTACTGTGATTTCACTCTATCTGCTATATGTTTTGTTCGTGGAAGTGGCTATGGCAGCACTGCATACAATGTAGAATCAGAAAATTGAAATAAAAAATGAAATTCTTTTAAAAAATATAAAGGGCTGAAACCTCACGAGGTGATCAGAACTTCGGTCTTTGGTATCTTCAATAATGTCATAAAGTTGGTGTGACAGTTTTGATATTATTGATTTCTATTTTAACCAAATTATATTTACTTATACAACAATAGACAAACAGGTCAAAAGCTTCAATAACATGGGTACAGGCATCCAATTTAAAACGAAAAATCGTATTCTAGAACTTTATACCGAAAATAGTATAACAAACTATACTGATACTTCTAACCGTTTAACTGACTATATTCCAGGAACTTATCCAAAAACTCATTTTAGAATCCCATTTACAAATTGCATGTCAAATTTCATAACAAACGGGTAAGGAATAACTAAGTTCCATCCTACAAAGCCATATTCCAAAGCTTTATCCAAAAATCATTTTATAATCCTATTTCCAACACACATATCAAATTTCATCATAATCGGTTAAGAAATAGCAAAGTTCCATCATACTTGGCCATATTCCTGAACTTCGTCCAAAACTCATTTCAGATTCCCAATTTGAATACACATGTCGAATTTTATCATAATCGGTTGAGAAATAGCCAAGTTCCAACATACTTGGCCATATTCCAGAACTTCATCCAAAACTCATTTTAGAATTCCATTTCTAACATACAATTAAATTTCATAATAATCGGTTGAGAAATAGACAAGTTCCATCATACTTGGCCATATTCCAGAACTTCATCCAGAAATCGTTTTAAAATTCCAGAACTTCATCCAAAAAATATTTTAGAATCCCATTTCAAATACAAATGTCGAATTTCATCGTAATCGGTTGATAAATAGGCAAGTTCCATCATATAAATAATTTGTTAACTATTCGCTACATCCAAATCCAACCCCAACTCAACTCCAACTCAACTTCAACTCAACGCGCACATTGACCTCTAATTTAACCTTCAAATCAATTCCCAATTCAATGCCCAATTCAATAATCAAATAAGCATGTATAAAAAATCGTAAATATTTATAAAAGCAGGTATTTTGGGTCAATTCGTATGGCAGGTACCCCACCCCTTTGACGTACAGTCTCCAAAAGCTTTTCAAATCTCCGCCTTGACCATAGAAACAGATTGGCGTAAAAAAAATCCAAATCGGACAAGCCGTTCTCGAGATACCATGGGTCCAGACACACAGACAGACGGACGGACATTTTTTTTTTTTTGCATTTTCAGACTCAGGGACTTTCAAAACGTCGAGAAAAGTGGTTTTGGACCAACCAAATTTTTCGTCATTTTTGACAGGATTTCAATACTTTGGTCTTTTTAGACCGAAGTAAATCATAAAAATTATTAACTGCTTCGATTTTCGAAAGCTCCAATTGAAAAATTAACGAGCTCCATTTTGGAGCGGAGTGTGGAGCCGAAGCTCCACTTTCGACAGCGGGTGAGCGGGCACGCTGCCCAGTGCCCATAGCCGTTCGAAAGTGTTAAGGAAAAGGAATTGATGTACATGTAATTGTAATGTAAAATAGCAATAAGTGAATATTCTTTAAGATTAATGGGCCGATCCTGGCGCTACTGCAATACCAGGCCAACCCGTGACAGAGGTGGAGCAAGCCCCTAGCACTCCGTCTATTTCCAAAAATCAGTTTAACATTTGTGGTCCCTCTATGAGGGGACTATCAGATGTTAAGCTGATAAGAACAGATATTTATTATTATTTTAAATTATGATACAAAAAAAACTTTTGTTTATACAAAGTTGATACAATAAATAATCACATGGCAATAAAGTTGTCTTACATGTTTTGATATAGGTAGTCGATGAATTATATATGCTTAACTGTTAGAATTTCCTGTTACACTGTTGTTGACTTCTGGAGCATCATCACTAATTCCAGAAGTATGCTTTACGTAGATGTTTCTACTCCATCTGATCACATCAGAAACCATTAGTTTACGCATTAGGCATATCGGCGGTTGATTTTAAGCCGCTTAATGACGGCTTCATTTTGAGGGTCCCATGAACCGAGGGCACCAACGATGAATGCGTTTACATATACCCGATTGCCTTGTTGCCTTAATTTCCTCGCGATTCCTTCGTACTTCAATTTTTTTTCCGAGCGTGCTATGGAAAAAGCATCCGTCCCATTTTCGAAGGAACAGCAGACATCAATAATTGTAGTTGATTTGTTATCGCTATCTGTGATGACAATATCTGGCCTTAAGCTGGATCCCGTCCCAGTAACAGTGTGGTTGATATCAATTCTTCTGCTGCTTTTTGTTGGTATTGCTGCTACCAGGCGGTTCTGCACATTATTGTGCCTGGATGTAATCATGGCAAAATGTGGAGGGCAGTGACATATTACATGTCGCAGTGTTTCATTCATATACCCACATACCCTACATCTTCTGTCACCTTCCCTGAATCGTCGGTTTCCATTAAGTGGCACGACGTCCAGTCGAGCCCGATGAACAAATCGCCACTCCGCAAATCGAGTGAAGTTGCCAGATCGTAGGAAATGATTTGACGACGTAGACTTCGTTGACACTCTAAATACTTTCCCTTGATCTGGTTTGCTTGAGAGCTTAGCAAGCATTTGTTTTCGAAACGCAGATCGAAGACATCTTTCAGCTAATTGAACTACGATATCACCATTATTAATTCTAATTGCCAATGTCCCTGTCTCAGTCACCTCCCATGTTATTGGTATATCCGGCCACAGTCTTCTTACAGCATTTCTTGCACGAGACCATATATTTGAATAGTCTCCGTCCTTTTTAAACTCACCTTGCAGGGAACCATTCAGGTAATGGATAATATCGGCTTGTGATGGTACACGCTTTATTTTTGATTTCACCGCAGCCGCAAGATTTTTTCCCGCCAGTGTACGTGTACTGGCGTCGCGACAATTCAGCATTTTCACTGCATGGACAATACTTCCTATGTCATGAAGAGGACCGGTCGGCATGATGTTTGCTCCACCATCTTTATAAGGGATTGCTATCAATTCTGCACTGGCTCTCTGGGGGGGAGATTCATCCATTTTTTAACTGTTTTTTTTAACACTTTATCCAATTCCGTCAGTGGTTTTTTCCTTACATTTCCGCATTTCAGTATGAAGTATAGCTGCGGAATTACGAACACATTGACTGCCTCGATCTTCTGCCAAGGGGCAAGCAGCGACTTGTCAATTTTATCTATGTCCCTCATTAGGTTGTCCGTGTCCGGAAAGTGGACGGTTCGGAACCCGGATGGTATACCAAGATGGTTGTATGCCTCAGAATTTTCCATGACCGGAATTGATCGACCTCTAATTGTATATTCATGATGAATAGTTGAGCGTCTAGCTCCGTCTATATGCAATGACGCGCATTTTTGTGTATTAAAGTGTATAGGCCTGCCTCAGTAGCCTTATTAACGGCTATGTCGAGCATAACCTGTGAGTCTGTATTGTCACATCGGAATCTCCTTTTGGCGTGTTTGTATAGATGCTCAATTGTTAAAGTATCAGGAAGCCCCACCTGTCGCAATGCTTGAAAGATATGGGCATGAGGAATAGACCCAAATGCGTTAGTTAGGTCGAGCCACACCATACAGCTCGTCTTATGTTGCCTTCTGCAATCCTCGATAATCAATTGCACCACGAAATTATGTTCCATGCATCCTTCATACGGCATAAAGCCCTTTTGCGCAGATGAGATAACACCTCCAGAAATCGCTAAATTTATCACACGCGTGGACAAACAGGTCGCATATAGTTTTTGAAGCGTATTTGATAATGTATAATGGGCCGCCAATTTGTAATATCCATCGTGTCATTTTTTTTATGGATTAGTATTGTGGTTGACTCATTCCACTGGTGGGAAATCCAGCCGGTATCCTTAACTTTATTGAATAGGCACTCTAGGATAATGCACTTAGGATCCAATTTATTTATGGTGTTGTATTCTATTCTATCCGGCCCAGTCGCTGAGTTCTTGCTACATTTAAGTCTTGTAACTATTTCATCTCGGTCTATAGCCCTGATCTCCGGTCAAGATTTTAGTGAAATGATCTGTTATCGTATTTGCGTTAATTGTACAGTGGAACCTCGATTCCTGAAGAATTGACTGTACTGCTCTCTTTCGATTTCTACGAAACTCGCGTTGGATGCGAGTCGCCTGTTCTACTGGTGTGAGAATGGGCGGTGGTTATCCTGGCCGGCGCCTGCTAGGTGGTGGGAGAGAGCATTGTATGTGCGCTATGATTTTATTGTAAGCATTGTTTAGCTCAACCTCATGATCAGTGCTTTGGATTTCCGCAACAGCTGCTGTCTGCCACCCTACAGGACTCGGTGGTACCCGAACAGCCGGGGGTATATTAACCCTACGAGGAATTATTGGAATGCTTTGTGGTGTCGACAGTGTTGTTTGTTCTGTAACCTCGATTCCGTTAGGTCTCTGATCTGGGTCATTCAATAACGCCATCCGTATCTGGGATCTCACCTCAGTATCATTTATTAACGCGCCTACTCGTGAAATAACATCACCATCTGTCTCACTCGTCCTCAGCTCTGCTTGATTGGGAATAGGGTCTTGCTCTGGATCATTTAGTGTGCTTGGCTCTATTTCTAATTCTACGGCAGCGTTGGTTTCGACATGACCACACGCACTACGTGTTGTATTACACATGTGATAGTTCTTCTGGAGCAAACTCCTGACTACAACCCTCATTGTCGGACTCAGTCATCCCTGTATCTGTATCATTCGATGTAGGCCTCACTTGATTGGATTCAAAGGCTCTCTCCAACTCTGTTATGACTTGGACGTACTCCACTATCTTGCGAAACCTCGCCGTCTAGTACCCTACGCTCAACTGGTCTTTGATTAGCTACTACTGGCACTTCTTCCATATTTTCCGAAGCTACTTCATGGCCTAGGGAACGTTGATGCGCTTTACACTGTTTTATTGTGTCGCAAGGATGTGAGCAGGTACGACAAAAGAAGCCAAGTTTTTTATTGTGACTCTTTTTTAGATGTTTATTGAGATCTGAGTGGCGGAGGTATGCCTTTGGCACTGGTTCACATAAGTTACATAACACATGTTCTCCGAAAGGATACGCTACTGAATATCTAGCATAATCCACCCATGAACGATCCATACTGCTCTTCGATCTTACTATGTTTCACTTGGTTTTTTCTAAACTTCTCTATATAAAAACACCTCTTGACTCCTTTTTCTTATTTTTCACTTTTACTCCTTCTTTTCTCTCACTCACTTTGATCTTAGCCTTTAGGCCGAGAAGCGATCCATTTCATTTCATTTTCAGGCAAACAACATTCAAAATTCTTAATTATTCAAAATTTTCTTGATTGAATTTTTATATTAATTTTATAACTACCTCCTACATAATATAGATATGGATGCAGCACCACGGTACGCAATAATAAAAACAAGAAAATTTGGGTTTTGGCCCGTTAAGATACAAAGACAAGCAATGGGTGCTGGAATGTTTCACTTTAAGGTCTGCTATTTTTCGAACCCCCGAATAGAACATTATTCGGACATTGAAACACTTGATATACTGAATGTAACGACGTTAAACCAATTTGGAACTGCACGTGGGCAAATTTTACGAAAACAGTTAACTGTCGATTTAGGCTTATATGTATCGCATTTGCAAGAGGGTAATTATGAAAATGCCGGGGAAATAACAGCGAAAATTCATCAAATTTTAAACCTCGGTAGATTCTCAGAAAGACCAACGAATATAGCGAGAACGGCCGGCAGAAGAGTCCTACAAAACGAAAGAATATTTGCCAATGCTGTAATTGCGCCGTCTGCACACGAAACGAATCATCGTCATCTGGGAGCTGGGACATTAATTGCACCGCCTGCACACGACCGAGAAGCGATTACGAATTTTACCGCCTTCCACACGGCTAAGACGTCAAGTCAAGGTATTAAGATTTAAGAAGCCAAGCAGATATTTAGAACAAACGACTAGTAAGAATTGGTAACACTGAACTGGTGGCGCAATTAATGTCCCTCGACGCCGATTAGTGTGCAGGCGGCGCAATTAATTGCGCCGCCTGCACACGAATCGGCATCATCAGGAATAGGATCATTAATTATTAATTGCGCCGCCTGCACTCATGGCACTATGATGGTATGGCTATGGCAGATGGCAGTATCGCACCGTCGCACAGCATCTGGCACACCAAGTCACCAACGTCAACGTCCAGTCGTCCAAGTCCAACAGAAGCCATTCTATTATTTTCAGGGCTGTCACTTTACTACAATTGTAGTAGATCTATACTACTTTTTTTAAAATATAAATATTATATACGTATACTTAATCAAATCTACTACTTTTCTGTCATATTACATATTTATCATTTTATTACGTTTACGTTTACGTTCTTACGTGAAATTGCAATGAAATGCACCCATTGTTTTTACAAAAATATGTACACGGTACACCAAACGGATGTTCCTAGTGCCAAGTGTTTGGTTATTATTGCTCGTTTTTACGACGAAGCCAAATGTTCTATTTCAGATTGTTTCATGGGGTTGGTAGAATTAACTGACGCCACAGGACAAGAAATTTTTAATATTATTAAGCAACATTTTGAAAATTGTTAAATCTCTATTAAAAATATTGTATCGCTGGCAGTAGATAACGCTTCTGTTATGACAGGACACATAAACAGTGTTGTGTCAAAATTTCGAGAGGTTAACCCAAAGTTATTTTTGCTTAAATGTACATGCCATACTTTACATTTGTGTGCCTCAGCTGCAAGCAAACAACTTCCAAATAATATTGAGAAAACCGTCAAAAACATTTACAATCACTTTGCACATAGTCCTAAGCGCATAGGTGCCTAGTGCCTACCAAAAATTTCAAGAATTTTTTAATATGGAGAAACACAAAATCTTGGGATTGAGTACGACTAGGTGGCTGTCTTATAAAATGGTACTCAATCGAATACTAGAACAATGGGAAGCACTAAAGTACTACTTTGGCTTGCATGATTTTGAAGAATTGCATAGCTCCAATGCTGGAGACATTTATAATTTCTTGATTAATCCTATTAATAAACTATATATGCTGTTCCTTTCATATGTTCTAAAATTAATCAACGATGCCAACAAAGTATTTCAATCAGAAAACACTCAAATTCATATGCTATATTCTAAAATTAAAATACTTCATTTAGATGTTTTAAAAAATTATATAAAAACAGAATTTGTAAATACAGACGCTGATTATAATAATGTTAATTTATACCTACCAACATCATCCATGCACTTTGGCATTCACTTCGAACAATTTTCTAAATCACAGCAGATAG